>PISX010002335.1:27500-163983 GCA_004024625.1 Mellivora capensis | reverse complement strand
ATAATTACATCATGTATATGTATGTATATGTATGTATATGTATGTACATGTATATGTATACATGTAAAATCATGTATAATAAATACATGACCTGTATATAATTATAATAATAATTATATACATATAATTATACATGTGATTATACACCTACACACATATGTGCGTATATATATGTGTGTATATATATACACATATACATATACACATATATACCCATATACATATACACATATTTGTATATATATATAATTTTATTTATTTATTTATTTATTTTTTGAACCCTATATATATAATTTTAAACACAGGAAAAAAACCACATGTCTATGAAGTTTTTACAAGTTAGAAAATACATATGCTTTTCTAATTTCTTTTTATTAAAAATATCATGATAATTGGAATTTTCTAGTTGTAAGTTTTTAATGACCATACTTATACTTACCTAACTGAATTTCCCCCCCTTTCCCCTTGTCTTTTTAACTATAGGATTCTTTTTCACCAGGTCTCTTCTGAAAGAATCTTTGTGGTAGTCCAGGAGACTCTTCCTATTTTAAGGTCAGCTGATCAGCAGATTACTTTCATCTTCAACTTTGCTTGTGTTGTTGAGAGCAGAAACTTCAAACCCTGGGTCTGTCATTTTCTAGGGCATCCTCTAGTATATCCTGTTTTTTCCTGCACAAGTTGTGAAAGGGATCCTCCACTGGGTGGACAATTAGAAATTGGTGCCAGGATACCCAGGTTGGTTAGAAATTAAACGACAGATTTCAGCACCACCTCACCAGGGCACAACCTACACAACAGCCCTCCTTTGTCACTTGCAGTTTCTAGAGACTGAGTCCCAAGATTCCAGCCTTTAAGCCCTAATCCTTTGTTTGCCCCATAGTTGGAGCTACCAGGAAGACCTGTGTCTTACGAAGTTCCCGAGGGCTCACTCTAGCAATGAGCACAGAATTGCTCTGGACACCATTCTGCTGAGATCTATGGGTGGCAATGTAAAACTACACTCTCTCTTTAAACAAAATTTAAGCATTTTTAAATAAAAATTTACAGATTTCTAACTATCTAAGACCACTTAAAGTCATTACAAGCAACATTTTCTATCTACATGGCTAGGGAGATGATAGTTTATGTACCTTTAATCTCATGCAGCAACTAGTGTGGAACCTAGTGTATTGTAGGTGCTCATTAAATATTGGTTCAGTGAATGACAAAAATGTTAATTGACCCATTTAAGTCTCAGATTTTCAGGCTAATCAGGAATGGAGTATTTCCAAAGAGATTAGAACACTTTTAATTATTAGAACACTTTTTATCTTTTTTTTTTAAAGATTTTATTTTTTTGAGAGACAGAGGTCACAAGTAGGCAAAGAGGCAGGCAGAGAGAGAGGGGGAAGCAGGCTCCCCGCTGAGCCAAGAGCCCAATGCAGGGCTCTATCCCAGGACCCTGGGATCATGACCTGAGCTGAAGGCAGAGGCTTTAACCCACTGAGCCACTCAGGCGCCCCTAGAACACTTTTTAGGTGACATAACATTCTCCAAACTTCAAAATTACTTAGAGAAAGAATAACACATGTTGAAAATATTTTTCTCAAGTTACGTGTTAAATACTGTTATAGTAAAAAGTTGGGGGTTGCCTGGGTGGTATAGTCAGTTAAGTGTCCCTCCCACTCTTGGTTTTGGCTCAGGTCTGATCTCACTGTCTTGAGATCAAACCCCCGCGGGGAGTCAGTTTGGGTTTCTTTCTCCCTCTTCCTCAGCCCCTCCCCACTGTGCACTCTCTTTCTAACTGAAATAAATTAATCTTTTTGTTTTAAAAGAAAAGTCATTATAAGCAATCTTACTTTATGGTGATTAAAAAATAAATGAGGCTTCATCTTCTGTGATGCATCCAGGCTGAGTGTCCCATTATCTGTGTAGGCCTACAGAATCACCTTACTGAGAGAACCCAGGCGTGGCCAAGAACCCTTGGAAGAAGAGTTTCTCTGTGACCCCATTATCTCTGAGTTCTAGCTTCCCTGAAGAAATAGGTGTCTGACATTTTATGAGACAAATTTTCTCGATAGGGCTCATATAAAGTAGGATTTCTCTGCTACTAGCTTTATTAAGCTTCCTGGACACTTTGGGGGAAGAATTCTACATATCCTGTAGTCATTTTATTTTTCCATAGCTTCTCCTAAAACCGGGCATATTAAGGAATGTTTCGAGACACAGAGTCTGTGAGGCTTGGTTGCAAGTACATAGAAGAATTTGGAAAGAAGTTTAAGGACCCTAATGACAAACTTTATCTGGTTCCTAACTTCACTTGGTGCTGTTTTTAAATGGAAACTTGTAATAATAGTCTATAGCAGTTCCTCAGGTGTCTTGGATCACTGGACATATGTCAAGCTATTAAATATTTTTCCATCTGTCATGGGACAATAGTTAACTCTCTATGTAGGAGCATCTGCCATCCTGGAACTGAAGGTTCTAGGCATTAGACCAGCTAAAAGAGTTCAGGAAAAATGCCCCCCCCTTTTTTAGTGATACCTTAAAGAACTTTTATTTATTTATTTAAAAAATATTTTACTTATCTATTTGAGAGAGAAAGAGTTTGAGTAGGGGAAGGGGCAGAGGGAGAAGGAAAGGGTGAAGCAGACTCTTTGCAGGACCTTGGGATCATGACCTGAGCTGAAGGCAGACACTTAACTCACTGAGCTATCCAGGCGCCCCCAACATTTAATGATGAAATCCTAAAATTGATCAAGATTCTTTTGGACATGTGAAAAAAGTTCAATTCAAATTACCCTGAGCAGAAAGGAAATGCGATGGCTCTTACAGCTGCAATAGCTCACATGCCTGAAGGAATTGCTGAAAGAACTAGAACCTCACATCCTGGAAAGCGTCTTTGTACCTCTGGACACTCTTATTCTAGTGAGCTTTTATCTCTGCTGGTCTCTGTTAGGCTCTGTTCTACATACAAGCCCTTTTCAAATCATGGAGAAGATGCCTGGTGACTTTCCCAGAGTCCTACCTTCCAGACTTAGCAATCCCAGCTTAGGAAGAACCCCTCTCTGCCAGTCCAGCTCTAAAAAAGGCCTCTGGTCTTCATTACATCCTGTGCTTAAATGCTGGCATAAAAAACCCTTCTCTTACCAGAGTGATGGGGCACTATAGTTTTGTAGTTTTGGCTCGTGCTTTCTTGAGCCTTTCATTTAAATATTATTAGGAAGCACCCTGAGAGGAAGGCTTATAATTCAGAAAGGCTGGGATTAGGATAAGGAGAAGTCAGGGTCATGCAAGTACAGGGTTAGATCCTGTCTTTTTAAAAATTGTGGTACTTTGTTCAGAAGTCTCTGGGGGCGAAGAGGATATAGAAGATATAAAAGTCATAGATGCAACTTGTTAGGGTTAATTAAATGTTAAATTGATACCCTTGTTAAAATGTTAATTTGATACTCTTTTCCTCCGTCTGAATTTAGTTGAGAGCTCAACATGGTTAGGGAGATACAGATTTAAAGATTTAAAGACATTGCGCCCCCTCCCCCGCCATGAAGTTTTACTTAACAACATTTGAAAGTCCGATTTTCATAAAATAAAATTGGGTCTGTGGGTTGACTCTGGATGAAGGCTGGCATTTATACTCTTGCTTTCAGAAATGCTACACATCTGAACTTATCCACTTCCCAGCTATTGTCAAGGTTATAAGAGGCTGGTGACTACTAAGTGCCTATTATATGAAATTATTCAGTGTTTAACTCTGGTATGGAGTCTTCTCCCAAAGTATCTTAAAATCCAGTGCAGAGGGGGTATTTATGAAACTAGATGAATCATGTCAAGAACTCATTCACTGCTCTGAACCAGAGAAAGGAGAAATTAGAGCAGAAGAGGCAGTACTGAGGGAGTCTTCGTGAGGGGTGATTCACTTGAGTTAGCCCTTGAAAGAGAATTCCAAGCAAAGAGAGCAGCATGAGTAAAGTTACACAGCTTGGAATAGACTCAGAATGTTTGGGAACTGATAGGACATTTGACTGGTTGTGAATCTAGTGGAAAAAGTTAGCAAGGCAAATTACCAAACATATTAAGCACTTCTTGTGAACCAAACTTTATGGAGCTTTTCATATATCATTTGATTTAATCCTGGCACAGTAGGGACTAGCTCATTTCTTCAATGAGGAAGCTGAAAGTTGTAGAGGTTAAGCAATGTTTCCTGATCACATAGATAATATTCAAGACCCAGGAATAACATGCAGATCTACTTGACTTCAGTTTTCATGCTCTCAACTTTTGCAATGTGGTGAAGCCACGGATGGGAAGGCTGGGTAGAGACAGGCTAAGGAATCTGTCTTTAGGTTTGCTCAGTTGCTCATAAGGAGGGAGAATGCAAAAACAGACTGCCGTAAGGCAGGCTTGGTGCACATGTGTCGCAAAAAATTTGCCCACACATTGAATATTTATTTTGAATCACCCTCACTGTACATTCATAGCATAAGATATGGGTAAAGAACATGAATACAGCAAACACAAGGCTTTGGCTTGTATTTTTTTGTCTCATATAAGCAAGAGAGACAAGCCAGTAATCAGCTGCTAAACAGTATAAAATTCAGTCTCTTAGAGAACACATAGGGTGGTAGAAACAGAGTCAGGTAAGTGCTTTGTGCCTTTACACAGAAATGGGAACTATTCGTTGAAATAACCTCTCATTTTCAACACAATTTCTATTTTTAATTCAACTAGATTAGCTAGTGTTCACCACTAGATGTCACTGTAAGACTAAAATTCAATGCCTTGACTTGGCACTGCCCTAGGGCACCCCCCACCCGTTTATTTTTCAGGGAATAAGTGGATTAAAAAGTATTAAGAAGGGATACATTTAAGGAGGGGTGCTGTTAAAAAGTGAATGGTTTTATCTTTAATATATATTTTATTCTACCACATTACTTTTGGAGAACAACATTATGTCACAGGAAAAGTAACTCCTGGTAAGGATCTATTTAGGGCTAAAATTTCAAATAAAGTTTGGTTTGAAAATGTATTCATTCACCCAAAAGTAGGATTGTAGTTTTAGACCTAGACTTTGGCGTGCTCGTTTGAGATGGTATTTTAAATTGTGGTTTTAATGAAAAGAAAGCAGACGTTAGACAGTGTCCTGTGACTACTGCTATCCACATTTTGAAAACAGTCTATCTCCAGAGTGATAAGGTGTTGGTGAGATGTTCTTTTGATTCTGCAGTCTCAGTGAGTTTAAAAGAAAGTAGCTCAGCTGCCTTTATGAATGCCATTTTATTCAAAAGGTATCTTGCTTCGTTAAATTTCACAGGATTTCATTGCCTAAATTACATGATGAAGATTTTTCATTAGGAGTGCAACTTTATTTTTCCCCCCTCCTCTGTCATAGTCCTTGCATTAACACATAGATTTTGTTTAGGATAAAATACTCAGCATTTTGGGTTTCTGATTTCACTTTTTAATATTTCAGAATGTTAATATTTTCTGCCATCATTTCCTTCATGGTACTGGTTTTATCATGTTTCATCCCTTCTCAGACTTAGGAATCCCTTCTCTCCTTCCTTCCTTTCCTCACCTCTCTGGCGGCTGGCAGAACAATTCCATCACAATGGCCTCTCTGCTGTATCCAGGCTGGCCATGCTCACTGAAGTGAGTGCTTCCTTTTCCTTAGTCACTCTTCTAAATTTAGTTTGTCATGTAGTCTTATCCTTTTCTTACGAGTTTTCTTTCGTAGCATCTTTCATTAACCTTTGATGACTATAAAGAACTGATAAAAATAGCAATAGTTTACTTCCCCTATTTAGCTTGTATGTCATGTTTGTGATTATGTGACACCAAAGTAACTGGCTGACAAAGTGAGATGACTAGTTGCTAGTTTTTACAACTTCTGATCAAACACTTACTTGAATTGATACTTATTCCCAGTGAAAGACTGCATATTTGGATTCATGTGGAATTAGCCTTTTCCCACAGTTTCCCAATTTTTTACTGTTACTACCCACTTGTTATTTCATCCAGCTATTTCCTACTGCCTTTAGGAGAGTTTCTACCTTATGGTTCTGAATTTTAGGGATTACACAAAGACACAAGAACAATGTTTCTTATCAAGGTTTTTTTTTTTTTTAAGATTTGTTTTATTCCTTTTTTAGAGAGCAAGAGAGCAGGGGAAGGGTCAGAGGGAGAGGGAGAGAGAGAATCTCAAGCAGATTGCATGCTGAGCTTGGAGCCCTACGTGGGACTAGATTCCAGGATCTTGAGATCATGACCTGTCTTGAGGCAAAACCGAGAGTTGACTGCTTAACTCACAGATCCACCTAGCCACCTCTCATGGTAGTTTTTCAAGTCTACTATTAAACAGCATTTTCTTTCTTTTTTTTTTTTTTTTTAAAGATTTTATTTGTTTGACAGACAGAGATTACAAGTAGGCAGAGAGGCAGGCAGAGAGAGAGAGAGGAGGAAGCAGGCTCTCTGCAGAGCAGAGAGCCCGATACAGGGCTCGATCCCAGGATGCTGGGATCATGACTGAGCCGAAGGCAGAGGCTTTAGCCCACTGAGCCACCCAGGCGCCCCTAAACAGCATTTTCTATTTTGCAAGCAGACATGGGAGGAAGACTGTATGCCTGAGATTTAGACATAGGTTAATGCCTTTCCTCTTTTTTGAAAACTTCACTTTGTGCAGAAAGGCTACATTAAAAAATCTTTCCTCCATATATTCTATATACAAAAGTTCTATAGAGATGACACATGGATTACGCCATTTCTCTTTATTAAGGACACAGTAAATGAATGTTGGCATTCGGCTGCCAACGGAGGTTTTTTTTTTTTTTTTTTTACTGCGGAGTTATTTAGCAGGAACAAGAATCATCACCCCAAATCTGATTTCTGCAACATAAGGATATGCTGTATTTTTAGTCCTGGAGACCTCATCTGGGCTGGCATCCTGCTTTTCTTACGTGTGGCCAGTGCTGGCTTGTTAGTGAGCCTGCTACTTGATTATCTGTTACTCAGCCTGAAACTGCTTGTTTCTTTCTACAGTAGGAAATAGGTTTTGAATGTTTTATCAATAATCAAATAACCAATATGCAGAGTATATGGAACACAAGGAAAGCAATAATCAAATACTCCAGGGTTCTGTGGAATGCAGCTAGGAAACATGAAGGGTATGACTGATAGTATACTAACGAGAAATAATTAAAAAGGCACAAAGTAAATCCAGTTATTAAGTCTTCTTTAGACGCCTTAGAGCAAAACAGACCAATTACAATTTTTTGTTTGGATGAATCCATCTAGTAGAAACTCCTGTCAACGTGAGGGAAATCTAGGTCATTGTTGCTCAAAGTGTGGCCCACAGAACAGCGGCATCAGAGTCACTGAGGTCCCTTGAGAAAAAGACTCTCAGACTCCATTCTAGATCTACTAAATCAGAAGTTGCTGCTCAGGAAGACCTCCAGGTGATTCTCCTGCACATGATGGTTTCAGAAACACTGCTGTGGGTCGTGGTTAGAATTAAGACTACTTTATTTGTTTCATTCAGTTGCATCAAGTTTTGAATGCTGGAGTCCTTCCCTTTCTTTCTCTTCTTCCTCCTTCTTTTTCCTTATTTTCATAAAACATTAGGGAGAATATGGTTAAAGAAAGAAGTCTCAAAAATTGAGACAACAACAACAACAACAACAACAAAGGGAAAAACTTGAACTTTTCCCAACTCCAAATTGAGATTCATTTGAAGGGAAAATAGAAAATAGCTCCAAGTGGTTTGACTGGCTGTTATATTACTTGGACATTATTCTGTATAAGACTTTGTTCACCAAATAAACAATGATACAAAAACCCCACTCTAAACTCATATTCCTTAAGTTCTTATTGTGTTTTCTGTCCCAACTGTGAAATGACTTCTTTTTTTCAGTCTCTTGCTCCCAGACCTCACCTCGCTCGCCCCCTGTTCCAGCTGGTAACGGTTTATGGAGCATGTTGCAGTGTTAATACCTTGTTAATGTGGTTTCAGCTGTTGGGTCTTTGAGACATCAATGTCAGGACTATTTTATTATAAACCCTTTACAGAGGGTAAATCTGGGACGTGCGGAGCTTGTACCTCGCCACACTGCAGGAAGCCGTAAAACTATGGACATCTCTTCCCATGATGCCGTTTTATTGGCTGGTAAGTGATTAGAACTATTCTGCTTCCAGTCAAATAATTAGGACAATTTTAAAATTTATTTAAAATTATTAGTGGGCTAAACAAAGCTTCATCAGGCTCACCTGATATTTTAAAATTTAGTGTAGTCAGGCATAGGGGTGAAAGATGGGATGAATATTACGACCTTTATTTTTAACAGGTTATACATAACATTGTAGAATTTATAACAGAAAAATAGAATTTTTTTTCTCCAGTTTTAACATACCAACACGTTCAGAATTATCTAAGTTGATTAGGATGTTTAAGTTTGGCTGTTGATGTTTCAGAGTTTAAAAATAACATTTTTGGGGCACCTGGGTGGCTCAGTTGGTTAAGCGTCTGCCTTTGGCACAAGTCAGGAGCTCAGGGTCCTGGGATGGAGCCCCATTTTGGGCTCCCCACTCAGTGGGGGAGTCTGCCCCTCCCCACTTGTGCTCGCTCTCTCTCTCTCCTTCTCTTTCAAATAAATAAATAAAATCTTTAAAAAAAGCATTTAAAAAACATACCATAAAGAGTAATGCATAGAATTAGGAAATCATATTGTACACCTGAAACTAATATAAAACTGTATGTAGTACTTGAATTAAAAAGATAAAATAACATATTATGTATTAATTTTTTTTAATGTGGCCTAATTTATTGAAAGCAATTCTTTTGCTTTTTTGGTGAAGAAACATACACTGTTCAGATCTTCAAGTCAGGAAAGAGGGATAAAAACATTTTAGTGGTTCAAATGTAATGTTATCCAGTTTCATCCCAAATATAGCATTTTTAATCTTTTTTTTCCTCCACAAAGGAAAATATAGCGTGAAACATGTTTTTCTTTTTTTTCCACACTCTTTGTTAATTTAAACATGCAATTTGTTCAATTTTTACTCTTGCTTGCAAGGTTAACTATAGGTCAGCACTGTTTGTTTCTTTAATATTGACTCAGCTCTGACTGCTGTTGACACTTTTTAAGGTCTATTTCTTTTAATACTACATAATTTATGGGGAAAATCAAGACTAATTAGTTGTTAATGAGAAACATGTATAATGAGAAACAAATGTAACATTAATGTCATGTACAATGTATATCTGTGTGGTTTAAAAGGTAAGAACACAGCCATTATTCAAAATTAGGGAATAAAATCATTGTAATAATTACTAGCAGATGTGTTGTAACTTGTGCTGCAAGTCAAAATTTCTTTAGACGATGTGTTTCAGTGTTTGATGGTAAGCATTTGATACAGTCTTTTGGAAGGGCTTATACATGTTTTTTAATCAAACTCTCTTTTAGTCCAGCTGCCTGGCATCTATAGAAGACTGGAAAAGATTTAAGCTAATGTTTTCTCTTCTGCACAACTTTGTTATTCCCTCACCCACACAGAGATAAAGTTGACACTCTCTGATCTCGGGTTTGGCTGTGGCGGCCCATCATTCTGCCAGGCTGATGTATGCTCACGGACTCAGGAGCACCCTGTGTGTCCCAACTTCCAAGTTTACAATTGTGTGTCTACTACTAGACACTGTTTAATTCCACGCAGGGGCTGGATGACCCCATGGATTCCTAGCACACCCGAGGCTGCAGAATTGGACCCCCCTAGTTCTTAACCTCATGTGTGTGGATTCCGGAATGCTGAGCGATGGCTTGGGTTCAAGCAATAGTCTTTCCACTTGAGGGAAGTCTAGATGGAGGCAATTTGAAATGCCATCCTGTGAGAACTGTGCACAAAAAGTACTATGTGTCTTGGCTGCTGGGGTGGTGAGAATGTGAGGAGGAGGGTGAGAGAGCCAGGAAGAAAAGGCAGATGGTGAAACAACCTCAAAGTATCACCAGTTGTGAGGTTTTAACCCTTGAACTTTTGAATGGTGTCCCCCCAAGGAGGTGACAGTAGTCCCAATTTTCTAGTCCTGTTGATCCGTCCCTCTGTCCGTTCGCCCAGCAGATACTTACCAAGTATCCTCTGTGTCTTGGAGCAGAAGGTAAAGAAATGAATAAAACATAGAAGTCTCTACTCTCATGAGGCTTATATTCTAGCGAATGATAATATCTAGTGTTATTCAGGCGTCAGACTTGGGATATTCTGAACAGACTTCTCATTCTTTTAAATATGATACCTTATTTAATCCTTTTAACAACCCTCATAGATTGTTCTTGTTGAACAGATAATAAAACTCTTTAAAATATGCTATCACTAGTAGTAAAAATGAAAACCCATCCTTACAGAGATGTATCCTTGTTAGAGAAATATTTTTGTTTTAATCAAACATTCAAGTTACTGGAAGAATTATGTAGGTACCAGTTTAAGTGTAAGGAAACGTATATAAACATGTAAGGAGAGTGCAGAATCTCCTATATAATGTTAAAATTAACTCTGATAAAACAGATTTAAAGGAAGGGCAAGCACTGGGGTATGTGTGGAGAGTATGCTTTACATTTATGTTGGAGCCAGTTACTGATGGGTTCTAGTAAAGGATACTTTTTTCCAAGTTATGGTACCTGGACCGCTTACATCAGAATCATCTGGGATTTTTGATAAAATTGCCATTTGGGTGGAATTTCTCTAGACACAGTGTATACGAATAGCTGGAGACAGGGGTCAGGAATCTGTATTTTTCACCAAATCCCTAGGTTATTCTTACTCACCTTCAAGTTTGAGAACCACTGATAAAGAGTGTCATTTTCACAGCCTAATATCTCAGATGGTGTCTATTTGACATTCTCAAAAGTTATGTTGTCAGCTGGTGAACATCTGTCTACAATTCTAATACAAACAATAATAGTGCCAAAAAATAATTGTGCATAGCATATAGTATCCATTACTGTCGAACAAGGGTGTATGTTCTCTGTTATTATGAAACCTAGAATATTGCTTTTCTTTTTATATGTGTTATGAGCCAGTGACATAAATTTCTATTTTTGTCTGACTTTATTTCAATTGGATGTTATTTCTCTTATCCTATCCAGTGCTTCTTTGTTTGTTTCCTGCTCTCTCAATATGTCCTCAATCTTATCTCCAAATTTCTTTAATGTTATTTTGGAAAATAATTATCTTTCCAATGGTAAGGATGCCTAATTACTAATTGATTTATAATCAGGATCATGGCATTATTAAATATATATATCTATATATATCTATATATATCTATATATATATCTTTCCTTTTATTCAGGTAAGAGTGGCTGAACCATGGTAGCAAACAATTTTAAAATCTCAGTGACTTACCACGCATGAAACTTATTTCTCGCTTATGCTACTAGTCTAATGTGTGAGTGTGTGTGTATGGGGATTTTCTCCTCATAGTCACAAAGGATCATAAGCTAAAGGAGGCTCTGCTTCTTGTAGCTGCACTGTCTGAAACATGGGACTTCTTTAACAAAGGTTGAGAATTGAAGGGTCCTGAATGGACTTGGAAATGCTTTGGTCCAGGAGGTGCCTATACCATTTCCTTCCAGAGACCATGGGCTAACCATGGATCATGTGACTATGTAATAACGGGGGGCAGGGAAGTATGAGAGAGAGCATTTGTATACCGTGGATAATAATATGCCTGCCTTATTTTTTGTACCTTTAAATTTCTGGTTCATTTCCACACTGCTTGGCATGAATGAAGCAGGTGTAGTTTACTCTGTTTCATTTATCCAGGTGGGAGGCAGAAGGAAGACCCCTTTGTTAAAATGCATTGTTAGTATCAGTCACACACTGAAAACATTTTTTTCTTAAGCAGCTGTGGTTAGGCACTACGAAAAAAGTACAAATGATGTGTAAGATGCAGAAGAAGAAAAATAGTCCTACAAAAGAGAGACAGAATACTTGACCAAGTGAGACCCAAGTGATAGTTTTTTTTTTTTTAAGATTTTATTTATTTATTTGACAGACAGAGATCACAAGTAGGCAGAGAGGCAGGCAGAGAGAGAGAGGAGGAAGCAGGCTCTCCGCGGAGCAGAGAGCCTGACGTGGGGCTTGTTCCCAGGACCCTGGGATCATGACCCGAGCCAAAAGCAGAGGCTTTAACCCACTGAGCCACCCAGGCGCCCCCACCCAAGTGATCGTTTTTAACCCTACAAAAACTTTTTAAAAGCATGATAATGCTAATAAAAAGGCGTAATGGACAGGTACTACAAGGAACGGCATGACAATTTTTAATAGGTAATTTATATAAGAATACACTTTTGTGTGAGCAGATATTATAGCAGTGAATAAAACAAAGTGCCTGCTCTCCTGGAACTTAGCTTAACAAGCATAATAATGGCTACTGTGTATTTAGGCTTACTGTTAGTACTCTTGTTACCACTTTACACACATTATTTAATCCTTATAATAGTCTTTCAAGGCTGCTATAATTGAAGAGGGAATGAACTTTGAGGAGATAAGCATCATATTTTTTAAGGCTTTTAAAAAATTCCAATGAATAAAAATGTTAGGTTGGACCATATGAAATAATCATTTTTATAGGTCAGAGATGACCAAATACTGGCCATTTCATACAAGTCAACCTAATAGTCAAAACTTCTGGAAATTGCTCTCACAAAAAGTAGGCATTATTGTCCCCCAGTAGGAGGCTAACAACATATACTGAGTATTTCAATGTGTCAACTATTTAACTAACATTTCATGTATATTTTTCCATTTAATTCTGGATTAGTTTCCTACAGCTCCTGCAAAAAAATGATCACAAACTTAGTGGTTAAAAAGGCCAGACAAATTTATTACCTTGTAATCTGGAAATCAGAAGTCCAAATAGGTTTCACGGGCCTAAAATAGAGTTATGTGGGATATGTTCCTTCTGGAAGTTCCATGGGACAATCCTTTGGCTTTTCCAGCTTCTTGAGGCTGTTGGCCTTCCTTGACCCATGGCCTCTCCCTCCCACTTTACAACCAGTGATTCCATCACTCTGACTTCTGATTCTGTGGTCACAGCTCTTTTCTTTGATTCTAAAGGACCCCTTATGATTACTTGGAGCCACCTGAATAATACAAAATAATTTCCCTACTTTGAGGTCCTTAACTCTTTTTATAGATAACTCTTTAGACCCACTTTCACAAAAATTTTAATGCCCTTCTCAGCTGAGAGCACAAGTCAGGCTCATTAATTTCAGAAACAGTATCTAGCCTGTCTTTGTCACCCATGCAAATGGACTGTTCTATATCTGATAGCTCTGTCGTACGTGTCTCCATCATGCAATTCTATCCCTCACACACACAGACATGCCAATAACACTTCTATCCATAGTAATAATTTTTAATTCAAATGAGAACATCTGTTGATTAGGCTTTAATCTGAAAGCCCTGCCTTGAAAGGATCACCCTCAAACTCCTGCCAAAGCCTGGGTGTAATGATGGGTACTTCAAAAAGACAGAACTATTTAAATTGTTATTTTCTCCGGTTCTCTAATCACTATTATTATTTAAAAATAGGACTACCTCAAACACACATAATAATAAAGCCCTTAACTTTTATCATGTAAAGCAATGGCATTATAAAGAACATTCTTCCAACTTTTGTAAGAGCGGTTTCTTGTGCAAGTTTTTTTTTTTTGTTTTTTCCCTCTCTAGCGTCCCTTCGTGGCCACTTCAGCTCCTTACTCACTAGCACTGCTGCCACTGAGCTCTGACTGACCAAGTCTGTACTTAATGTAATTGATTTTTTTTTTCCCAACATATAATGTGTTATTTGCCCCAGGGGTACGGGTCTATGAATCATCAGGCCTATACACTTCACATCACTCATCATAGCATATACCCTCCCCAATATCCATAACCAAACTACCCTCTCCATAACCCCCTCCCCCCAGCAACCCTCAGTTTGTTTTGTGGGATTAAGAGTCTCTTATGGTTTGACTCCCTCCCGATCCCATCTTATTTCATTTTTTTCCCTTCCCTACCCCCCAAACCCCCTACTCTGCTTCTCAGATTCCTCATATCAGGGAGATCATATGATAATTGTCTTTCTCTGATTGACTTATTTTGCTCATCATAATACCCTCTAGTTCCATCCATGTTGTTGCAAATGGCAAGATTTCATTTCTTTGGATGGCTGCATAGTATTCCATTGTATATATATACCACATCTTCTTTATCCGTTCATCTGTTGATGGAATCTAGGTTCTTTCCATAGTTTGGCTATTGTAGACATTGCTGCTATAAACATTCAGGAGCATGTGCCCCTTCGGATCACTACATTTGTATTTTTAGGGTAAATACCCAGTAGTGCAATTGCTGGGTCATAGGGTAGTTCTATTTTCAACTTTTTGAGGAACCTCCATACTGTTTTCCAGAGTGGCTGCACCAGCTTGCATTCCCACACCAACAGTGTAGGAGGGTTCCCCCTTCTCCGCATCCTCACCAGCATCTGTGGTTTCCTGACTTGTTAATTTTAGCCATTCTGACTGGTGTGAGATGGTGTCTTATTGTGGTTTTGATTTGTATTTACCTGATGCCAAGTGATGTGTAGCACTTTTTCATGTGTCTGTTGGCCTTCCGGATGTCTTCTTTGGAGAAATGTCTGTTCATGTCCTCTGCCCATTTCTTAATTGGATTATATGATCTTTGGGTGTTGAGTTTGATAAGTTCTCTATAGATTTTGGATACTAGCCCTTTATCTGATATGTCATTTGCAAATATCTTCTCCCATTCAGTCTCAGTTGTCTTTTGGTTTTGTTAACTGTTTCCTTTGCTGTGCAAAACTTTCGATGTTGATGAAGTCCCAATAGTTCATTTTTGGCCTCACTTCCCTTGCCTTTGGCGATGTTTTTAGGAAGAAGTTGCTGCGGCTGAGGTCAAAGAGTTTGCTGCCTGTGTTCTCCTCAAGGATTTGGATGGATTCCTTTCTCACATTGAGATCTTTCATCCATTTGGAGTCTATTTTTGTGTGTGATGTAAGGAAATGGTCCAGTTTCATTCTTCTGCATTTTCCTTACACCATTTGTTGAAGAGACTGTCTATTCCACTGGACATTCTTTCCGGCTTTGTCAAAGATTAGTTGACCATAGAGTTGAGGGTCTATTTCTGGGCTCTCTATTCTGTTCCACTGATCTATGTGTCTGTTTTTGTGCCAGTACCATACTGTCTTGACAACAGCTTTGTAATAGAACTTGAAGTCTGGAATTATGATGCCTCCAACTTTGGCTTTCTTTTTCAACATTCCTCTAGCTATTCGAGGAGGTCTTTTCTGGTTCCATATAAATTTTAGGATTATTTGTTCCATTTCTTTGAAAAAAAAAAAAAAAGGATGGTATTTATATAGGGATTGCATTAAACATGTAGACTGCTTTAGGTAGCATAGACATTTTCAGAATATTTGTTCTTCCAATCCATGAGCATGGAACATTTCTCTGTTTCTTTGTGTCTTCCTCATTTTCTTTCATGAGTACTTTATAGTTTTCTGAGTTCAAATTCTTTGCCTCTGTGTAGGTTTATTCCTAGGTATCTTATGGTTTTGGATGCAATTATAAATAGGATCGACTCCTTAATTTCTATTTTTTCTGTCTTAATGTTGGTGTATAGAAATGCAACTGACTTCTGTGCATTGATTTTACATCCTGAAACTTTAAATTTTATATCCTGACACTGTGGAATTCCTGTACAAGTTCCAGCAGATTGGGAGTGGAGTCTTTTGGGTTTTCCATATAAAGTATCATATCATCTGGAAGGAGTGATAGTTTGACTTCTTTGCCAATTTGGATGCCTTTAATTTCTTTTTGTTGTCTGATTGCTGAAGCTAATACTATGTTGAGTAGCAGTGTTGATAGTGGACATCCCTGCCATGTTCCTGACCTTAGGGGAAAAGCTCTCAGTTTTTCTCTATTGAGAATGATATTCACTGTGGGTTTTTCATAGATGGCTTTGATGATATTGAGGTATGTACCCACTATCCCTACACTTTGAAGAGTTTTGATCAAGAAAGGATGCCGTACTTTGTCAAATGCTTTTTCAGCATTTGTTGAGAGTATCATAGGGTTTTTGTTCTTTCTTTTATTAATGTATGGTATCACATTGATCGATTTACAGATGTTGAACCAACCTTGTAGGTAGGAATAAATCCCACTTGGTCTTGGTGAATAATCCTTTTAATGTACTGTTGGATCCTATTGGCTAGTATTTTGGTGAGAATTTTCACATCTGTATTCATCAAGGACATTGGTCTGTAATTCTCCTTTTTGATGGGGTCTTTGTCTGGCTTTGGGATCAAGGTAATGCTGGTCTCATAAAATGAGTTTGGAAGTTTTCCTTCCATTTCTATTTTTTGGAACAGTTTCAGGAGAATAGGTATTAATTCTTCTTTAAATGTTTGGTAGAATTCTCCTGGGAGGCCGTCTGGCCCTGGTCTCTTGTTTGTTGGGAGATTTTAGATGACTACTCCAATCTCCTTACTGATATGGGTCTGTTCAGGTTTTCTATTTCTTCCTGGTTCAGTTTTGGTAGTTTATATGTCTCTAGGAATGCATCCATTTCTTCCAGATTGTCAAATTTGCTGGTGTATGGTTGCTCATAATATGTTCTTATAATTGTTTGTATTTTCTTGGTGTTGGTTGTGATTCATGATTTTATTTATTTTGGTCCTGTTTCTCTTCTTTTTGGTATGTCTGGCCAGGGGTTTATCAATCTTATTTAATCTTTCAAAGAACCAGCTTCTAGTTTCTTTGATTTATTCAACTGTTTTTTTGGTTTCTGTTTCATTGATTTCTGCTCTGATCTTTATGATTTCTCTTGTCCTCCTGGGTTTAGGCTTTCTTTGTTGTTCTTTCTCCAGCTCCTTTAGGTGTAGGGTTAGGTTGTGTATTTGAGGCCTTTCTTGTTTCTTTCGCTATATATTTTCCTCTCAGGACTGCCTTTGCTGTGTCCCACAGATTTTGAAAGGTTGTGTTTCCATTTTCATTTGTTTCTGTGATTTTTTTCAATTCTTCTTTAATTTCCTGGTTGACCCATTCATTCTTTAGTAGGATACTCTTTAGCCTCCATGTATTTGAGTTCTTTCCAACTTTCCTCTTGTGATTGAGTTCTAGCTTCAGAGCATTGAGGTCTGAAAATGTGCAGGGAATGATCCCAATCTTTTGGTATTAGTTGAGACCTGATTTGTGACCCAGGATGTGATCTATTCTGAAGAATGTTCCATGGGAACTAGAGAAGAATGTGTATTCTGTTGCTTTGGGATGGAATGTTTTGAATATATCTGAGATGTCCATCTGGTCTAGTGTGTCATTTAAGGCCTTTATTTCTTTGTTGAAATTTTGCTTGGATGATCTGTCCATTTCAGTGAGGGGGGTGTGGAAGTCCCCTACTATTATTGTATTATTGTGGATGTGTTTCTTTGATTTTGTTATTAATTGGTTTATATAGTTGGCTGCTCCCATGTTAGGGGCATAGATATTTAAAATTGTTAGATCTTCTTGTTGGACAGACGCTTTGAGTATGATATAGTGTCCTTCTTCATCTCTTATTATAGTCTTTGGCTTAAAATCTAATTTATCTGATAGAAATATTGCCAACTCAGCTTTTTTTTGATGTCCATTAGCATGGTAAATTGTTTTCCACCCCCTCACTTTATAGCTGGATGTGTCTTTGGGACTAAAATGAGTTTCTTGTAGATAGCACATTGATGAGTTTTGTTTTTTTTTAAATCCATTCTGATACCCTGTGTCTTTTGTTTAGGGGCATTTAGCTCATTTACATTCAGGGTAACTATTGAAAGATATGCATTTAGTGCCATTGTATTGCCTGTAAGGTGACTGTCACTCTATATTGTCTCTGTTCTTTTCTGGTCTACTACTTTTAGGCTCTCTCTTTGCTTAGAGGACCCTTTCAATATTTCCTATAGGGCTGGTTTGGTGTTTACAAATTCTTTTAGTTTTTTTTTGCCCTGGAAACTTTTTATCTCTCTTTCCATTTTCAATGATAGCCTAGCTGGATATAGTATTCTTGGCTGCATGATATTCTCATTTAGTGCTCTGAATATATCATGCCAGTTCTTTCTGGCCTGCCAGGTCTCTGTGGATACATCTGCTGTTAGTCTAACATTTCTACCATTGTATTTTACAGACTTCTTGTTCTGAGCTGCTTTCAGGATTTTCTCTTTGTTACTGAGACTTGTAAGTTTTAATATTAGATGATGGGGTGTGGACCTATTTTTATTGATTTTTAGGAGGATTCTCTGTGCCTCCTAGGTTTTGATGCTTGTTCTCTTTGCCATATTAGAGGAATTCTCTACTATAATTTGCTCCAATATTCCTTCTGTCCCCTTTCTCTCTTTCTTCTTCTTCTGGAATCCCAATTATTCTAATATTGTTTTGTCTTATGGTATCACTTATTCTCGAATCTCCCCTCATGGTCCAGTAGTTGTTTGTCTCTCTTCTGCTCAGCTTCTTTATTCTCTGTCATTTGGTCTTCTGTATCACTCTCTTCTGCCTCATTTATCCTAGCATGAAAAGACTCCATTTTTTATTGGACCTCATTAATAGCTTTTTTGATTTCAGCTTGGTTAGTTCTTTTATTTCTCCAGAAAGGGCTTTTATTTTTCCAGACAGGGTTTCTCTATTATCTTCCATGCCTTTTTCAAGCCCAGCTAGCACCCTGAGAATCATCATTCTGAACTCTAGGTCTGAGATATTACCAATGTCTGTATTGATTAGGTCCCTAACCTTTGGTACTGCGTCTTGTTCTTTTTTTGTGGTAAGTTTTTCTGCCTTGTCATTTTATCCAGATAAGAATATATGAATGACAGAATAAAATACTAAAAGGTGGATTTAAAAAAAAAATCAGAAAAATGTATGCTAACCAAATCAGAAGAGACCCCAAATTGAAAGGAGAAGTAAGGGGGTCCAAAGAAATTTTAAAAATTTAAAATAAATTAAAAAATATATATATATTAGGCTGGTGAATAGAACAGAGCCACCCACTTCTTGATTTTGGGTGTATTTTGGTCTTGTATTTTCTTAGAAGAAACTACCTCCCAAAATTTTAAGAAAGAAAAACTTATATATATACAAAAACAAGAGTAAACATGATGAATGGATGAAATATGACTGTAAAGATGAAAATTAAGAAAAAAATTCTAAAAAAGGAATTGATAATATAAGTTGGTTAGAAAAAGAAAGAAAAAGAGAGTGGAGAGAATTTGCTCAGGGTGGAGACTCGAACAAAGTCCTGTGCTGGATTTAGGGTATATTTTGATCTATTAGAAGAAATTGTATCCTGAAAGCTTTTAGAAGAAAAAACCCTATATATATCTGTACAAAAAATAAAGTTAGATACAATGAAGGATAAAATATGACTATAATAATGAAGGTTTAAAAAGTTTTTTTAAAGAAAGGTATTGTTCAGATGAACTAGTTAAAAAACATTAAAAGAGGAAAGATGAAAGTTAAAAAAATTAGAATAAGAAAAAAATAAATTTAAGAAAATTTAATTAACTTTGAAAGACTAAAGAATCATGGGAAGAAAGCCATGAATTCCATGCTTTGCTTTCCCCTCCTCTGGAATTCTACTGTTCTCCTTGATCAGTGAGATTGGTCTTGGCTGGATGTTCTTGCTGATCTTCTGCAGGAGGGGCCTGTTGTAATGATTCTCAGATGTCTTTGCCCAAGGTATAATTGTGCCTCCCTTGCTAGGGGCTGGGCTAAGTAAACTGCTTGGGTTCACTCTCTGGAGCTTTTATTTCCTGAATGCTTTCCGTAGAGCTCTGGAGGATGGGAGTGAAAATGGCGGCCTCCCAATCTGTGGCCCAGAGGAGCCAAGAGCTTGAGGCCCCACTCCTCAGTGTGGCCTTGGATAAAAGCAGTCAATCACTCCTGTCTCCCTAGTCTCTGGCTGTACTCTGTGCTCACCTGGCCTGTGACTAAGCATTCCTGTCTCTGGTACACACCCCTGCTTAGCCCCTGGAGCGATGTCTCTCAGTGGAGCAGACTTCTAAAAGTTCAGATTTTGTGTTCTGTTGCTCCACCACTTGCGGAGAGCTGACCCTTCCCCCCACAGCCTATCTTCCTGTCGATTTGGATTCACTTCTCCATACGTACTACCTTTCAGAAAGTGGTCAATTTTCTGTTTCTAGAATTGCTGCTCTTTTTCTCTTTGCTCTCTTGTTGGGTTTGTAGGTGTTCAGAATGGTTTGATAAGTATCTAGCTGAACTCCCTCGACCTGATGTCATCTCAGTCTGCTACTCTTCTGCCATCTTGCAGGAACTTACCTAGAAATAATAATTTGAAGGGCTTTATGAACCCTTGCGTTTATTGCAGCATTATCTATAATAGTTACATTATGGAAACAGCCTAAGTGTCTTTGGATAGATGAATGAATAAAGATGAGGTCATGTATATATACAATAGAATATTATTCAGCCAGAAAAAGAATGAAATCTTGTTATTTTCAATGATGTGGATAGAGCTAGAGAGTATAATACTAAGTAAAATAACTCAGATAAAGGCCTACGGTATGTGGAATTTAAGAAAGAAGCAAAGGGAAAAAGTAAGAAAGATGAATGAAGAAACTGATTCTTAACTAAAAGAACAAATAGGTGGTTACTAAAGGGAAGGTGGGTGGGGGAATGGGTGAAATAGGTGATGGGATTAATTATCATGATGAGCACAGAATAATGGATAGAAGTGTTGAATCACTAAATTGTACACCTGAAACTAATATAACACTAAATATTAACTGTACTGGAATCAAAATGAAAAACTTAATAAAATAAAGAAAATAGATCAGTGGGTCAATTGAAGCTGGTGGGAGGGTGGAACGAGTGAAGCCTTAGATATGTTGAATGTTTCTTTTCTTATTTTTCTAGACTTCCTGGATATGATTCCCTTGTGTGTGTTTGCACATATTCTGAGGTCCTCTGACCCAGGAACCCTGTGTACGTGGAAGCACAGAGGTTGCATGATGCAGAGAGCTTACTGTTCTCTAACTGTAGGGTCCACACTGGTGTCTGGTCTGATAGCCAGGATTTCTCTCCAATTTCAGCTTTCTCAAAAGAACTCAAAACAGTATTAGCTCCAAAAGCTTAACATTGATCCAAAAATTCTTTCCAACAATTGAAACCCTGTGCTTTTTCTTAGACAGAGTGTTCAGGAGAAAATAGAAAATCTTTTGGTGAAAAAGGGAGTGCAGGAACACTTTATTTTCATAGTTAATTCAGTTTCTCCTAAAGATAGGAAAAACGTAATGTAAGAGAATTTGGAGGAGACAAACATCTTCTGGTTTTAACATAGGTTTATTTTTCCGTTTGTTCATTTGGCTTTTAACTACTGAACTTTTTCTTTTTAAAGTTAAAATGATTAAAAATGGCAATGAGAAAATTGAGCTTAAACACTGGCATTTATTTAATAAAGTTTGTGGCTAGAAATTACGTCTGTGGGCATGATTATTATCTTTTATCATCCTGATAGAAATACATTGTAGTAGTGCATACAGTATTTATGAATTCAGTCATTTTGGGTATTTAGCATTGAAAAATTGTTTAAGCTTACATAAGGTCAAATCTTTGCTATAATTAACATAATTTTATATAATACTTTTTTCCTCTTAGTTTTTTAAAAAAAATTTCTACAACAGTATCTTACTGGTATAGATACAACAATCTAAAGATGTATAAAGGAAAAGTGAATGATCCCCTTATGTCCTTCCACTTTCGCTTTCCTTTATAGCACAGGGCAAGACATTCTGTACCTTTCTTCACGTTCATAAAAAGATATAAAACATGTATATATAGAAACAGGTTTTTGAATAAGAAGATATTACTGTATATGATGTTTTAGAATTTGCTTTTGTAAAATAGACTTTCAGATTAATAGAGAACATTCTTTTCACTGGCTGGTGTATATTGCATAGGGTGTTTAGTATGTTAGTTATATTGCATAGTATGTTTATGCATATATATTGCATAGTTATGTTTAATAATCTTCCTGTAAATGAAACTGAAAGTGATTTCAGTTTTTTTTATTACAAAAAGTCCATGTACATATATCCCATAAATCCCTGTGTTCTGATGGTTTTATTAATGTCTAATATATTTCCCAAAGTGAGATTTCTGATTTTAGGAATATTTGGCATCTTACATTTGTTTTAATTTTAATTTCCCTGAATATTGGTGAGAGCATATACCATTCGTTTGTTCACAGTTTGGACATGCTTCCTAAGTTCTCCCAGTTTGATGTTGACTCTTCATCTTTTACCAGGCTGTAGGAACACTTTCCACTCTCCTAGGTTATTAATGAATGGGTTGGCCAATTCTCAGTCCTCTGGTTTACTAGAAAGAATATTCTCTGCTCTAAGATTTTTTAAAAAGATATATTTATTTATTTTGGAGCCAGAGAGAGAGACAGAGAGAGAGAAAGAGAGAATGAGCAAGAGGGGCAGAGGGAGAGAAAATCTCAACAGACTCTGTACAGATTGTGGAACCCAGTGCAGGACTCCATCCCACAACCCTGAGATCATGACCTGAGCTGGAACAAAGTATTGGTTGCTCAAATGATATCCCCTCTGCTCTGAGATTTTTAAGGTGTAAGAATAGTCTTCTTGTCTTCTTGCAACAGAGGTTGCAAGGTATTTAGTTTTTTCTTGTGGCTAGATATCTTCCAAGATAATTGGGGTAAGTGGGATTGTGCTGCTGGCCAAAGGATTCCATGTAGCAAGTGCCCAGGAGAAACTTTCTCTTATTGTTCAATAATCAATTGGCTCTATTGACTTTTGCTAGCTGTAACCCTTTGGAGAGCCAAAAAATTTGCGGTGTCTTGGGCTTTGAAGAGAAACCGTTCTTTACCTTTGTGATTTTTTTCCCCCTTTGACTTTCATCTCCCTCTAGGAGAAAGAAGCCCTGGTCAGAGTCTCCTTGGAGACCAGTAGAACTTGGGACTTCAGAGACCTCTGTTAGTCTCTGCCAGCATGCTTGCAGGGGTTACTGAGTTACCTGGTAGGTCTGTAGAAAGCAGATGTGTCAGGGCTATTTGTCAAGATTGCCAGATTCCCTGTGCTCAGATTTTAAATTACAGATTTGCTTGATTTGTAAGCAGAAGTTTTTCAACTTGTACTTTTGTAACTGTTTTCCCATTGAAATGCTTTGCAATTTGGGGTTGTCTAACCCATAGGATTGTATAGTCAGCATAGCATAATGATTAAGAACCAGAAATTTTGGAAAGAGATGCATTTAAGGTCTCAGGTATTTTACTTGTTAACAGGTTCTCCATTTCTTGATTTACAGAATAAATATATATTTTTAAAGATTTATTTATTTGAGAGAGAGAGAGCAAGAGAGCACAAATAGGGTGAAGGGCAGAGGGAGAAGCAGAATCTCCGCTGAATTGGGAGCCCAATGTGGGACTTGATCCCAGGACTCCGGAATCATGACCTGAGCTGAAGGCAGATGCTTAACCAATTGAGCCACCCAGGCGCCCTACAGAATAAGCATAATTATTCATACATTATAGATTGAAAAAAAAAGTGCTTAACAAAGTGTCTGAAACAATGTAAATACCTAATAAATAAAGGACTTTAAGGAACATTAAAGATTAACCCAATCATGAGTGTTCACGTCCTTCAGTTAGTTCTGGCAAGCCTCGCTGCTGTGAATTCCCTTTACTGAACAGTTTTCACCATTGCTGTTCCAACAAACATCTTTCCATGTCATTCCTTTTTATGTATCCAAAGTCTGCCAAGCTGTTTGGTCCATACCTACCTTAGTACAAGGTTTCTTTGACAGTTTTAGAATTTTCACTTAAAATGCATTAAAAGTAAAATGCACATTGCTGTGGGCCCTGTGGAATTTGTTTTACTTGTTTTCTGATTTCTTTTTGTTTTTAGAAAATCTTACTCATTTTTGAAATAATTTATTTTTAATGGATTAAAATTGGTTTAATATAAGTAATGACCATGGCAGACAACTCACAGAATGGAAAACAAGTGTCTCCCCTCCCCCCCTTACTTAGTAAAGGTTTCAGGTAAAATTTGAGGTTAAAGTAAAGTCTTAAGCAGGTTTGGGCTCTGCAAATAACTGCTCAAATAACGGCAGCAAATCAAGGAATGATGTTTATGTTCTTCTTACATAAAGATCATTGCCAATTGATCTTTTTGGTAAAACCCACACACATGCGTAGCTGTAGAACAATTGAAGTAGTATCAGGATATTTTTGAGAAGTGACCAAAAATACTGTGTAATACAATAAGCCATTGGAACACATTCTATCTGGAATACATGGAAACGTTCAACTTTATATGTTGGTAAAAATTCACGAGGGATTTTTTTGTCTTGGAAGTTTTCTTTTTAATTGTTTTCCATGATGAAATGTGCCTTTCGTGACCATCTATGATTAAGGTAAAAAGGTGGTTGCTGTTGGAGAAAGACTAGGGACTTTGTTCATTCGGTTGGTACACTTTATTTATTTATTTTTAAAAAGATTTTTAATTTATTTACTTGACAGACAGAGATCACAAGTAGGCAGAGAGGCAGGCAGAAAGAGAGGGAGAAGCAGTCTCCCCACCAAGCAGAGAGTCCGATGTGGGGCTCGATTCCAGGACCCTGGGCTCATGACCCGAGCTGAAGGCAGAGGCTTTAACCCACTGAGCCACCAAGGTGCCCCTAGTTGGTTCACTTTAAACACTGGTTCCTGTGCTTGGTTCTGAGGTTGCAGTGATGGGAAACAGTTGGTCATGGTCCTCATGGAGTCACAGCTTAGCAGAGGAGACAGATATGAAAAGGTGGTGACCGGAACATGGTTGCCTTCATATTCAGATTTTGTACAGTAGAATTCATCCCAATCCTTTCTGATAGATGGTACCTGGGCATTTTACATGTGATAATTGTAACTGGACAAGGGATGGGGCAAGGGCATGGAGGGAGCTGATGTTTATTGAGCCTTACTGTCATGTACTCAAAATGTATTATTTAGTTTTGAGAATAGCTGTAAGAGAGAGAAATAATTATTCCCATTACACATGAAAAAGCCTTACGGAGAAGTCAAGTTATTTCTCTATGCTGTCCCAGTAACCATGTAGCACTGAGCTCAGACATGGGTGGCTCCAACATGTTACTTTTAGGTAGCTTAGGCCTTCTGGTAGAATTTTCAAATTAATCAATAGCTTTCTTTCACCTTAGGCCAATAAACCTCATGAATATTTTCTATAAAAATACTATAGAATATTGTCACACAAGTCAGTCTTCCATCTTTTCACTTGAGACTCTCTCAAAGCAAACAGAAAATCAGACATAACTGTGTCTTAAGTGACCAGAAAAAATTTAATCTCCTCACAATCATTCGAAATAGTTTTGTTTGGAAAAAAGTCTATAGATTCAGGAAAACTAAACTTGTAAAAACAAACATAATTCAGGAAGTATAGTTTTTTGGTATTAGAGAAAGTGGTCAATTCCGCAGATACTCTTAGTTCTGTGTGCTAATGCAGAGCAGAGCATTTAAATTAGATTTTACAAAGTGTGGATTTAAGAAAATATTAAATGGAAAAATATTTCAAAGTCATGCTGGCATATGAGGCTGAACTATTGCATATATATATATATATGCAAGCCTTTGATTCAGATAATATAATCTATGAATGTGGAGATGATTCACAAAGTAGAAAAGAGTGACACAAATACAGGAAAGGAGAAGAAAACTGCTTTCAGGTGTAGAGAATTGAATGCATAATTCAACAGTTAAAAAGAATAAATTTATGGCTAGCTGATCAGTTAACATTATTTGTGGCTTCCTGTGGTTAAATGATATAGCTAATTTCATTCTCTTTCATGAGCCACAAACAACATTCATTTGCCATAACGAGAATTAAGCTGACACACTGAGTAAGTGGGTCTAAAAGCCAACTAATAGAAGTGGAAGTTTGTGAATATTGGTCTATCAGTGTCAATTTCAGGTTTCACACAAAACACCCAGCTTGCTTCCCAGAAATCTCTCTTCCATTGGTATTCATTTGGTATTGGACATTAGTTATTTACTTATAAAATATGTGCTCATTACAAAGGTCTGTGAGTGCAGTTGCATTAATTATTCATCCCAAGATTCTGAGACATGTTAGAGGTTCTGAAAGGTAATTTAAACTGCTGATGGGAAATGTTTCACATGAGAACCCATCAGCAGGGTTTCAGGAAGTAGGTCGTGGATTTGGAAGGAAGCAACCAATCACAAACTTTTATAGTTTTCCTTAAAGTTCTCCACCATTTAAAAAGGTAAAAGAGAAAATCAAGAAATATTCTTTTTTCCTAAAAAAATGAAT
The DNA here is from genome assembly GCA_004024625.1 of Mellivora capensis. NCBI lineage: Eukaryota > Metazoa > Chordata > Mammalia > Carnivora > Mustelidae > Mellivora > Mellivora capensis. The sequence continues at coordinate 137,630 of PISX010002335.1, read as the reverse complement.
ATGTTAAAAATAGGTAAAAAGTACATAAATTTATTTACCTCCTTTTACACCCACCCACTTCCTTGAGTAAGTATAGATTAAGAGTTCTATAACATGATAAGATTATAGAAGTCAGATTTGTTTTTATTATATTTGTTGTTTTAATGAAATAGGGATGTACCACACTTCAAGGATAGCCTATGTCAATATCGAAATATAGGCATAAAGACAAAAATTAGAAGATTGTTAATTCATTTTTTCCTTTTTAAAATTTAAATTCAATTAGCCAACATAGAATACATCATCAGTTTCAGATGTAGTGTTCAATGATTCATCAGTTGTGTATAATACCCAGTATTCATTGCATCACAGGTCCTAAGGAATGTTTCATTTTCAAATATTGAATATATTTTCCATGGTATTTGTTTTAATACCAAACTCTCAATGCCTTGAAATAATTTCTTCTACTTTTTTTTTTGAAATTTTAGTTTTAATGACTCTAAAACCTTCTAAAAATACTAGTTATTGGTTTCATACGGACACACACAACACATTCACACGTGTTACACAAAAGTTAGATCTCATTGTTAAAAACTCTAGATTTCTGTAGTCAGGAAGATGTAGAGACTTCCTTTTATTATTCTTTTCACCTCCATTTTCCTCCCGAGGGGCAACACTGTCAACAATTTTGTGAGCATTGTTTTTATCCTTTCTTTTCATTTGCACGTAAACATACACATGCATATATTTCTTTTGTGAAAAAATGGGATAAAGTACTTTTAAAAAATTAAATTTATTAGAAATATAGGATGAATAATCTCTCACACAAAGAGATGTATTTTCATAATCATTATTAACTCATTCTTTTTTCTTTTGAGTTAATTACCTAGTGTGAATTTGTAGCAGTCCTTCATTAATGGTAAATCTTGTAATCTTACGTTCCATGGTATCAAATATCAAATGCTTGGAAGATATTATTCGCTTAAATTTTTCCCTTTGTAATCAACAATGAAGATATATTTGCACTTTCTGATTAGATAATCTGTGAAGGGATAGTATGAAAGTAGAGGCAGGTACATAAATATACAGTATTTGATTTTTGCAGTGAGAAGAAAGAAGGATATATAACAAGAAATCTCTAACTTCCTTGGGAGATTTAGTGAGCTAAAAATGAACCCTGGTATTTCAGGAGAGTTAGAGCCCTTTTGGTAAAGATACAAGATACTATTTTTACATGTCAGAGGGAACTTGGGGGACAGGAGTAGGTTTTAGCAAATTTAATAAGCATTTTCCCCCGAGTTTATTGAAAACATTTTATCTTATGGTAAACTATTTTTAAAATTTCAATGGTGATTTATATACACGGATAAAATAATTCAAATAGTCCAGAATGATATCATCCTCTGACCTGCCCCTGCGGCCATGATCAATCTTACTCTAAGAGATACTTTTTAAGGGGGGTGTGTGTGTGTTTTACCTCCCTCAACCCCAACGCCAGAAGTGAATTATTTTTATTTTATGGAAGTTGAATTTGATTAAATCAAGAGAGATTTTCTATTCTCTAACAATAGGGCCTTATGACATCAAGGTATTTGACCCTTAGCCTTATGTTGGGATTTTTCAACAGAACGTGTCTGGGGTCCTGACAGTCACAGCTGAAGATGTGCCTATGGTAAGGGATACAGATGACAAAGGGTTACCCAGATCTTTTTGCTCTGAGGGCACATCTGTGACTAAGAAGTAAGTGGATAAAATGTTCATTCAACAAATATTTATTGAACATCTGTCACATGAAGCCTTAGAAAGGCAAGTTCTAGGGTTAGGGCATACAAATATGAACCAAACAAAGTACCTGTGCTCATACAGCTTATAGTTTAATAGGGCATATTGTCATTAAACAAGAAGAAATATATAATAAAGAGTGAAATAGTGATAAATTCCACAAAAATATAATATACAGCAGGATATATTTTGGATAGAGTGTCAGGGAAGGCCTTTATCAGAAAAATAAATCTGAAAAGAAACCAAAATGAAATTAGTAACTGAGCCCTCAGGAGGAAAAGCACTCCAGCCAGAGAAAATGTGAAGTCAAAGTTTCTTCAGCAGAAAGATAGTGTTTTTGAGGGAATTTCACAAAGTCCAGGATCCTGAAGTAGGGTGAGTACAGGGGAAAACAGTAGGATTTCAAGTGAGAGGGGATAAGCTAAATGGGGTTTAGATGCCAGGGAGAGAACTTTTGATTTGTTGGGTGTGACAGGAAGCCTTGGAAGGTTTTCAGCAAGAGATTTCCATCATCCCTTATGTTTAAGAGAATTGGTCTGGCTGCTGTGTGTCCATTTAGAAATCTAGGTATAGAAAGCACCTCACAGAGTATAAATGCAAACTTTGGAGAAGTAGACAATCTCAGGTTCATACTAGAGCTATTCTATGTGACACTCTCCTTTTTAAGATTTTCCAGGTGCCTAATGGCTTTGTCACCTACAAAAACTGGTTGAGGAGGAGAAGAGGTAGAAGCTAAAGGCAGGGTGGGAGAGCTGCAAAGTCCATTCTAGAAGGCAAACACTCCAATCATGTGCAGGGCCTAGAGTGAGAGTTTGAACTGAGGACCATGTGTAGTATTTCTAAATATTTAAAAATTATTACTTTAATAATGCATTCCATTCTCACACTTTAATGATTACCCCTCCAAAATTACCTACAAGACAAAATTTAAATTTAAGATTCTTTGACTTCTTGGATTTGCTATATTCAGCTATATTAGTAAGATTATTTCATCATCAAAAGACATTATGGCGTCAAAAGATAAGCTACCAATTGTGAAAATGTATTTGAAACCTGTGTAGCTGACAAAAGTAGTTTTCAGAATGTAGAAGAATAAAAGAGAAATAAATCATGAAAATATGAAATATTTAACGATCTCATTAAAATCAAGGAAATGCAAAGTGAAACTAGAATGAGGTATGACTTTATAATCACTAGACAGGCAAATTAATATTGGAGAATACAAGTTTTGAAGAGGATGTGGAGCCCTCAGTACCCTCATATACTGCTAAAGTGGGTATAAATGGGTGCAATCATTTTGGAAAAGAGCATTATTAATAGAGAGGAGTATGTGCATTTCCTTTGACTCAGCAGTTCTACCTATAGGTATATATCAGGAGATCTTACAAATCAGCATCAGAATAAATGTGCAAGAATATTCAAAGCCCTGTTGTTTATAATAGCAAAACAGGCAGCAGCAACAACGACAACAAAATAACTGGACATGACCCAAGTCTTTATCAATAGGAAAATGGGTAAAATGGAGAACATTTATACAATGGAATCCTATAAAGCAGTGAAAAATAAATTACCTACAGCCTGCATGTTTCAACATGTTCTTAAGAATATGTCAGTCAATTGAAAGTAAGTCATAAGAGAATGTACACTACATGATGGGAAAAAAGACAAGACTAAATAATTTATTTTAAGAATACATATAAGTGATAAAGCTATAGGGAAAACTAAATAATTGACAAATTCAGGATGGAGAATATTTCTGTGAAGGAAAAAATATGTTGTGATCTGAGAGCATCATTCCTAATGGTAACTTTCTAATTCTTACACTGGATGGTGAGTAGGCACATGGATTACCATTTCATTATTTTTCATTAAAATGTATATACACTTTACATACATTTTCTTATCTATATATTTTACAATTAAAAGATGAATATTAGATGTAGGTAGATTATTTCTGATATTATTTATGATATATCCATCATAATTAGGAACACAAAGAGATTCTAACTTTATATTCCACCATCCATAAGGCACGTTTTTTGCTGTCAATCTGTATACTGAAGCTCCATACTGTCCACATATTAGGCTGGGTGAAGTCACAGGACGGAGGGGCAAAAAGGCTCCGTATAGCTAAGCCTCTCCATCTTTAAGGAACTTTCTTAGGCGCGTCACCTGATGTTAACATTTCATTTTGCTTCTAAAGTAGACATCCTTAAGACACCCTCAATAAAATAGATACTTGTTAATAAGGAAGAGAATTGATGGTGAATCTGTATATTTCACAGTATTTGCCAATCTTTTAAACACTGTCTTTAAGAGGCTTCATGTGAAGTCAATCTTTTGACTCCTTGTATGTCTGAAAAAGACTCCTATTTTCATTGTTGTCTGATTAGTTTGTAAAAGATTTGAAGCTCAAACCATTGTCTTTCCCCTCACAATATTAGAGCTTTTTTTTCTTTTTTTTTTTCGTTTAGCCTAGCATTCAGAATGAAAAAGTAATACAGTGCAACTCTGATATTGGTTTTGCTTTAAGTAACCTTTTTTTCTTTGAAAGACTGTAAACTTTGTTTTTTTTCCTTAAAGTTCTGAAATTTCTCTGACATATGCCTGAATGAAGTTTTAAAATTTTATTTATATATAAATTTTAAATTCACCCTGTCAGGGTCTATCAGCCTAAAGATTCATTTCTTTCCTCAGCTCAAATATGTCTTCTTGAGAATATCTTTATCTTATGATTTTTTGGTTTCTCTCTCTCTCAGATTCTTATGATGGATATTAGATTTTATGCTTTTATTCTATCTCAACTTTTCTCTCATATTTTCTATTTTTGTCTTTTATTTCTATATTCAAAGATTTTCTTTGAGCTTTTCTTCCAGATCATTCATTTGCTTTTTTTCATGGTTGCCTATCACTTAACACTTTTATTCAATTTTTCATTTCATCATTTGTATTTTCTTCTTTTTAAATTCATTTTATCTTCATTTTTATCTTTAAATTTATAAGGATTCTTCTCTTTGATTTCTCCTTTTGCCCACAGCAGCTTATTCTTGCTTTGTGGATATAGTAGCTACCTCAAATACTCTGATAAAACCAATTATAATTTTTGTTATATATCTTCTCTTCCAGAGTTATCTCTCTTCAACCACAGGTCTTTTTTTCTTTTTCCATTTGTTCAACTTGATCCCTCTCTTTTTTTGGTGTCAGTTTTTCTGAAATGGTATATTATTATCCATTCATATTTAGGAATAAAAGATTAGATGGCTATGTAATTCATGTAAAATCAGGTAAAATATAAGAGAAGGATGAACATACTAAGTTATGCTTAAGTTTTATTGATTTTAATAAGTTGGAAATTATGGATGTTTTGTTTTTTAAGCATATGTTTGTTTATAAAACATCATATGTAGTTGTTCCTATAATCGGGAAAGAATCAAATTGGTGAGGGAGCCACAAAATTATGGGGGGGGCAGAATGTGACTGTAGTCAGAGCATAACAAAGACTTTAGGAGAGATAAGAATAACTGTGTAGACCAGGGGCGTGGTTTATTATAGATGTCAAACATGTTAATCAGATGGAAAGAGAGCCCAACAGTGTGATTTAGGATTGATTACAGTAGCTAAATTTTCTTGAAATGACAACTCTATGTTACCAAATCTAGGGTGACTTTGAGTATAAGATGCATCATTTTTTATACCACTAAGGAAAAAAAAATCACTGCCAGTTATATCCTAATAAAGGTCTTTCTTAATATTTAGAATAATTGGACCTTGTTAGATATAAATTTAAACTGTGCATACCTAAAAAGAAGAACATAAACAAAATAATTGGTTAAGGTATAACTAAAACTTTTTTACATTTCTGAGTCTTCTGAACCACTTATTGGCTCAAAATTATTAGTGTTTATATTTTTCTACATAATTCACTACATTTAGTATTCAGAGCATTGGTGATACAGCATTTTCTAGAAACATGCTACACTCACTCTGGGATTTTCTTTCAAACCAATGACATCCCTTTGGTAAGTTTTGTTACTGATGTTTTCGTGTTTTAATAGCAGGTATCAGTGGAAGATTTTCAGTCAATAACCAAGCCTCATAATTCTTTCTTAAAGTTTCCTTAAATATTTTGTTGTCTGAAATATCAAAGCCTTGCTCTTGTTCAGTCATACTTCTTGGGCTAACAACCAAGTAAGTTCAAGAGCAAGCAGAGACAACAGTCACATAAGATGTACCCAAATCTCAAATGTGTTAAATGTGGGGAAGAAAAGGGAATGTCTTAGAAATGATGAAATAAGCAGAACTTATTCTCTATCTCTGGAAGACAAAGCTTTTAGTTTTTAATTTTTTTTTAAGATTTTATTTATTTGTCAGAGAGAGAGAGAGAGAGCGCGAGAGAATGAGCACAGGCAGAGTGGCAGGCAGAGGCAGAGGGAGAAGCAGGCTCCCTGCCGAGCAAGGAGCCCGATGCGGGACTCGATCCCAGGACGCTGGGATCATGACCTGAGCCGAAGGCAGCTGCTTAACCAACTGTGCCACCCAGGCGTCCCCAAAGCTTTTAGTTTTTAATGGCCCCTGCTAATTATAGTAGAATACTGATAAGAGTTACAGGCATTTTTAAAAACACCAATAACCAGGATCTGTAGATCATAATTATAGGAAAATTGGTCAGATATAGTTGGTTATTTCTCTCTTCAAGATCACCGTATTTCTGGGAAAGGCAAAATGTCTTAAAAACTTTGTGGAGAAAAGGAGTTCAACCACATGATTGATGATTTGGGTATGCTTTTTTGAACTGTGTTATCGGGTACTATGTTCTACCACCAGCATCAACTATTGACAACCTAGGTCTACACTTTGGTTTTCATAAGATTATATCCCTACACTTTTTGGTTTAAAAATGATTAAAAGGCTAGGAATTAAAATAAGCAAGATTGGGGCACCTGGGTGGCTCAGTGGGTTAAGCCTCTGCCTTTGGTTCAGGTCATGATTCCAGGGTCCTGGGATCAAGCCCTGCATTAGGCTCTCTGCTCAGCAGGGAGCCTGCTTCCCTCTCTCTTTCTTTTTTTTTTTTTCCCCCCCTCTCTCTTTCTCTGCCTGCCTCTCTGCCTACTTGTGATCTCTCTCTATGTCAAAAAATAAAATCTTAAAAAAAATAAAATAAGCAAGATCTTACAGAATCAGTGAAACCCAGAGAAGTATAAGGATAAGGAGAGGAAAGCAGTTACATCCAATGGCATTGGTGTTTTGTAACTGTTTTTATTGTAAAGGTATATGTTTTATAATTTCTGTGTCTATGCAAGTTTGTCTTTAAGGGATTTGAAATGTTTAAAAGATTTGGTCATATTACATTTGTAGTTGCAGTTTAAATTTAATTAATTAGGGGCACCTGGTGGCTCAGTGGGCTAAGCCTCTGCCTTTGGCTCAGGTCATGATCTCAGGGTCCTGGGATCAAGCCCCGAATCGGGCTCTCTGCTCAGCGAGAAGCCTGCTTCTCCCGCCCCCCCCCGCCTGCCTCTCTGCCTACTTGTGATCTCTCTGTCACAGAAATAAATAAAATCTTTAAAAAAAATTAATCAAATTTGTATCCGATGTCAAAATCCTCGAGAAAAATTGGCTTGCCAAGTGTTTTATGTTAGAGAGATTATTTTTAATAAGCTAAACACTAAACAAAGCACAAATAATAGTGAACTCTACGGAAAAGGCTTCATGGGAATTAAAAATTTATCAATAGTAAGAAGTTCTCTACTTTCAAAAGATCTGGCTTCTCTTCACATGTGTTGCTTCTCTCTGTATGTGATGGCTGTTGAGTTTAGATTTATCTCCATCTCCACTCTACAATTTCTCAGAGTCTTAGCTCACTCCAGAAGATCCTTCACTTTCTTTAGAAAGCATTTCTATAGTTTAATCCTGGGGCAAATGCTGCTGCCTGATAGTTTATGAGAAGGAAGAGAAAGACCTGAAGGAAGAGCTCATTGGTCCATGCGAAGTCGTTTCATTCATGTCCTTGATTATAGCTCTACGCATTCTGCTATTCCCTGCCCTTATTTATTCAACTTGACACGCCTCTGGGACTCTGCCATTGCAGGAGCTTTCCATGTTGGCTGCAGTCTTCTGTGGCTTTCCAGCCTACACTTTCTTATCTGATTGTTGCCTCTAACTTGTGAAAATTCTCTGGTTTCCTGATTGCTCCTCTCTCGGTCTCCTTACTATTCAGCCTCACCCCTCTTGTTCATTTCTATTATTATAATTAGGAAGGCAGGGAAGTGAATGTATGCAGGCTGCCATCTTGAACTAGAAATCCGAACTTTTAAAAAGATGTTAACACACAAATTGTATCTTCCATGAAGTTAATACTTTTCTTGGGGGTTTAAATGCACCTCAAATTTTAAGATATAAATGGGTTGAGCCTGCAGGTAGGTATTATGTTCAGGTTATCTTCACATGTCATACAGATCCTGCAGGTGCATGCGTCAATTTCGCAGAAAGGTTTGGAGTTACTCTTTAAGCTGTCTCAATTTAGTTTGGGATATCCCAGTTGTACATCTCAAATTTAGAAACATTTAGAGTTCTTAAGGAACAGATTATGTTTTAATTAATGCATTTCAGAGTCACAAAATATTCAGTCATTTTTACCACTAGAATATGTTCCATAAGGAAATAAAATCTAAACCGAAGTACCGTTCCTTCTGTTGCTAAGAGGAAAATGTTCTTAAAAGGCTTACCTAATAGAGTTGGATTTAGAGACTACTTTCTAAGCAGCTCACCTCACAGCCATCACTGGCTTCCATAACTTAATATAAAGAAAATCTGTTTCTTCATAGATTATGGCTGTATGATTTATTACTGACTAAAGCACATAATTCCCATAAATAAGCCAGTTCTGGGTTAGATTCTCCAAGGCCAAAGGGCTCATGTGACATTTTTCATTTGGGTACAGAATGGCCATTTGGGCTTATAGGATCGTTGAGCCTACATTTCTAGTAGTTGACACTGATCCATTCCAAGTCTATAAAATATAGGAGATACCTCAGATGCCTTTAAAGTTTTAAAAATAAATAATTCAGACACCTTATAATTTTTGCCTGCAGGCTCTCTGAAACTAAGTGAAAGCAAACTTGGTCAGTAGTTAAATGGAAAATAGTTAAATAAAGAATGAAGCAAGGGATGGCTAAAGTATCAGTATTTTTCTCCCTACATTATAATTTTCATGGAGCAATTTCTGATACAGTGTTAATACTGTTTTCCTGGGAGTAGTAGTTTTTCAGGTGGGGCTTTTCAGTTCTTAGATCAAAGTAATACTACAGAATAATCCTGGTTAGACACAGGCTATTTAATCTTTATAGTTTCACTAAGATAGGAATTTTTAATTCTTGTAATTAATAATTCCTCCTAGAAGTTAATGGAAGCATTTCTTAATGTTAATAGAATGGCATTTTTTCCAGAAATTGATATTTTTCCATTTTTCCCTTACTCTTACAAGTCACAAATGAGTAAAGGAGTAGGTTAATATATATGTTCTAAACATTTTAAATCTAAAAGTATAGTAAATTATGTACTATTTACATATATGTTTATACAAAGGTACACATATAGCTCTTCAACAGTTGGGTAAATTTTTTTTTATCTGTTGCAGAATATAGTATTTAGGATGACTCAAGTTGTTTTGCAAAGGGCTGGGATATAAAGAAATAAATATAACAGTATTTGAGCTTTATATTTATTGGGTACTGATAGTGGGGAAAATCAGCTGTAGATATGTGTTACATTACATGATTGTAGGGTGGAATAAAATAACATTAGCTACTTTCTGTCTAGCCCTTTGTATCTCCTGCATCTGATCACAGATTATAGAGAGACAATAGTATTAGATTTTCCTTGACATTGTTTTTCAGTATTATGTATTCAGTTATATTTTCAAGGTCTCTTAATCTTATATATAATGTTATAGGAATAATATCAAATAAGTAATAACTGGTGATTTATCAAGGATTAGGTCTGGTGTGGTGGTCTAAAGGGAGTTCTCCATTCATTCTCATGGTTTGAATCATATATTGATGATCCTCAGTCTTATCTCCAAACATGACATTTCTCCTGAGCTCTAAATTTTTTAAAAATTATTTTTATTAACATATAATGTATTATTTTCCCCAGGGATACAGGTCTGTGATTGAGCTCTAAGTTTTTAAGTCCGTATTTAACTGCCTTAATTTATGATAGGTACTTCAAAAAGATCTGCTCGTTTTAGGATCCATCTAACTGCAAAGAGATTTGGGAAGTGTAGTCCACCGGCATGCTTAGATAGAAGGAAAGCATGGGTTTGGTGGAGTTACTATTCTCAGACTCAGTGCTCCACTTTTTAAAAACTTTAGTTAATGGTTTTGCCTTTTTTTTTTTTTTAGTTTCAAAATTCCACTAATTCTGTCTCTTTATTTCAGTTTCTTTCCATTCTACTGTTATCTCATTATTCCTTGTGTGGCCAGTTGCTTCCTACCTATTTCCTATTCACCTTGGTCCTCCTTCCATACTGGTGAAACAGTTATATTACTCCAAAATTAAATATGGAGAGATCAGCTTCGCTTTTTTAAAGGAAAGACTTCATGACTTGCTAAGTTTAAAATTCAAACGAAATTATTTTAGTATACATTGCTCCTTGTAGATGCTGAAAAAGGTCAGATTGCCACTCACCTATTACTTCAACTTGTGCTCTAGTGACACTGAACTCTATTTACCAAATATATCATGCCTTTGTGTCTTTATGAATGTTGTTCTGCCAACAATGCCATCCTTATATCTAATTCAGATGGTAGCACTTTTTCTCCTATGTTCTCCTATGAGCCATGTCACCTCTTTCATGAACTTGTGAATAACACTGATCACATTATTCAGAAATTTATTTGTTAATATGTATCATGTTAACATTTAGCACAGTGCCTGGAACATTATAGTGAAAGTTTACAGAACTCAGCAGTTAGCTTAAGTTGGCATTGCATTAACTCATCATTAGTAGTTCTTGCACAGCTATCCCAAGGCTTCCAGACAGAGAATTAAACAGAATTCTCAGTTTTTAATACTATAGCTTTGATCACTTCTCCCACCTAATTTATGATATATGAATGAACAATATTTAGTGCTAAAGAGTAAAACTGTGACTCAGGCCAAAATCACCTGATGATCTAGAGAGGATGATTACTGAAAAGACCCACAGTTGAGCCAGTTGGGGATCTGCCAGTAACCTGACCATGCTACATTCCCTATGATTTAAGCAGTATCAATCAATGTGGCTTTCAGCCACATCTTTCTGTATACTAGAAATAGGAATATGTTAAAAGATTTTTTTTTAAATTTGAGGCAATGATCTCATGATTGTTCATAGTTAAGATTGACTTTTGAAGTTCAATTTGTCTCATCTGTTTGAAGCTTACAAAGCCCTAGCCTTCTTCCTTTTCTTCAGATTGGATGAAGTAGGATGAAAACTTAGGAGGAACCCTTTTGTTAGTTTGGAATGTAAATATACTTCTAGTTGGTGAGAACTCAGCTTAAAGCAGCCATTTTAAAGACTGCCAAAAACATCCTGTGTCTTAGAACCACAATTTTTCCTTCTTACTATGGTTATTAAACTTCTGAATTTCCAGATTCTAGACCCTGTTTTTCTGGTCCTACCCTACTGACTGTTTTAACTTCCTGAGACTTTTGTTATCAATTTAGTTTTTTGCTTATTGGGCTTTATCCCTGGCCTTTTATGGGCATCCTGAAAATTTAGGATACCTCTATGTAGTCACCTATATGTCACTCCCTTCTGCACCCATCTGCAGTAGACTGTCTTGAAAATAATTTTTTAAGCTAATTGGATCTAAATAAAAAGCAAGAAAGAAAGTACATGGAATCATTCTCTGGCCAAGAACACTCTTGATTTTTTAAAAAATTTAAATTCAGTTAATTAACATATAGTGTATTATTAGTTTCAGAGGTAGAGTTCAGTGATTCATCAGTTGCATGTAACACCCAGTGCTCATTACACCAAGTGCCCTCCTTAATGCCCATCACCCAGTTACCCCATCTCCCTACCTACCTCCCTTCCAGCAACCTTCAGTTTGTTTCCTATAGTTAAGAGTCTCTTATGGTTTGTCTCCCTCTCTGATTTTATCTTATTTTATTTTCCCTCCCTTCCCCTGTGATCCTCTGTTTTGTTTCTTAAATTCCCCATATGAGTGAAATCATATGATAATTGTCTTTCTCTGATTGACTTATTTTGCCTAGCATAAAACCCTCTAATTCTATCCATGTCATTGCAAATGGTAAAATTTCATTTTTTGATGGCTGAGTAATATTCCATTCTCTCTATATATACACCACATCATTTTTTTTTGATGGCTGAGTAATATTCCATTCTATATATATACACCACATCCATTCATCTGTCTATGGACATCTGGAGTTTTTTCATAGTCTGGCTATTATGGACATTGCTGCTATAAACATTGGGGTGCAGGTATCCCTTTGGATCACTATGTTTTATCCTTTGAGTAAATACCTAATAGGGCAATTGCTGGCTCATAGAGTAGCTCCATTTTTAACTTTTTGAGGAACTTCCATACTTTTTTTCAGAGTGGCTGCACCAGCTTGCATTCCTACCAGCAATGTAAGAAGGTTCCCCTTTCTTCACATTCTCACCAACATCTGTCATTTCCTGACTTGTTAAGGTCAGCCATTCTGACTGATGTGAGGTGGTATCTCATTGTGGTTTTGATTTGTATTTCCCTGATGCTGAGTGAGATGGGGCATTTTTTTCACGTGTCTGTTGGCCATTTGTGTGTTTTCTTTGGAGAAATGTCTGTTCATGTCTCTTGCCCATGTCTTGACTGGATTACTTGCTTTTTGGGTGTTGTTTGATAGATTCTTTATAGATTTTGGATACTAGCCTTTTGTACGATAAGACATTTGCAAATATCTCCTCCAATTCTGTTAGTTGTGTTTTGGTTTTGTCGACTGTTTACTTTGCTGTGAAAAAGCTTTTTATCTTGATGAAGTCTCAATAGTTGATTTTGCCTTTGTTTCCCTAGACGTGTCTAGTATGAAGTTGCTGTGATCAAGGTCAAAGCGGTGGCTGTCTGTGTTCTCTTTTAGGATTTTGATGAATTATTTTCTCACATTAGGTCTTGCATCCATTTTGAGTTTATTTTTGATACAAGAAATTAAAGAAGAATATAAAAAATTCATGGAAAGAGGGGTGCCTGGGTGGCTCAGTGGGTTAAAGCCTCTGCCTTTGGCTCAGGTCATGATCCTAGGGTCCTGGGATTGAGCCCTGCATGGGGCACTCTGCTCAGCAGGGAGCCTGCTTCCCTTCCCCCACCGCCTGCCTCTCTGCCTACTTGTGATATCTGTCAAATAAAAAAATAAAATCTAAAAAAAAATTCATGGAAACAAATGAAAATACAACTCTACAGAACCTTTGGGATGCAGTAAAGGCAGCTCTAGGAGGGTAGTATATAGAAATACAAGATTTTTTTGAAGAAACAAGAGAAGTCTCAAATACACAACCTAGTCTTACACCTAAAGGAGCTGGAGAAAGAACAGTAAATAGCCTAAATCCAGTAATAGAAAATAAATAATAAAGATCAGAGCAGAAATCAATGAAATAGAAACCAAAAGAACAGTAGAATGGATTGATAAAATTAGGAGCTAGTTCTTTGAAAGAATTAGTAAGATCAATAAACCCCTAGCCTGACTTATCAAAAGGAAAAGAGAAAGGACCTAAGTAAATAAAATCATGAATGAAAGAGATTAGATCACAACAAATGCTGAAGAAATACAATTATAAGAACATATTATGACAACTATATGCCAACAAATTAGTGAATCTGGAAGAAATGGATGCATTCCTAGAAACATATAAAGTGCCAAAACTGAAATAGGAAGAAATAGAACACCTGAACAGACCCATAATCAGCAAAGAAACTGAAGCAGTAATCAGAAATCTCCCAACAAACAAGAGTCCAGGACCAGATGGCCTCCCAGTGGAATTCTACCAAATATTGAAATAATTAATATCTGTTCTTCTGAAGCTGTTTCAAAAAAAAAAAAAAAAGAAATGGAAGGAAAACTTCCAAATTCATTCTATGAGGCCAGCATTACCTTGATTCCCAAACCAGACAAAGACCCCACCATAAAGGAAATACTACTGATTTTGCCAGCAATATGAAATTTGCCATATTACCCATTGGCTTTAGAGCATTGGCCAGGGCACAAACATGGTATGGTGCCTCTCCTTACAGAGAGTACAATTTACTGAAACTATGAAATGTTGCTTCATTAAAAATAAATGTACAAAACAGCTCAGAAATCAATGGTGATATTTTATTTGTGGAATGAAAAATATGCATTTTTCCACTCAGTGTGTCTTTGCAGAGATTATTCATTCTCAAGTCTTGGTCAGTATAACCCAGAAGGAGTGCGCTCACCATGGCTCTAAGAGAAGGCCACGTCTTGCCAGTCAGTATCACATACTTGGATAGAACAAACAAGTAAGAAGTGGGCATGTTACTTAAGTTTAATCCAAGTTAGTTGGAGGCTTTAGCAGAAACTACTGAAAGAGAGACACTCCCTTTCTATTTGGGTTACTAAACTGATAGAAAGTTCTCCTGGAGCTATTAGCAGCCATCCTTACCCACTGCCTGGGAAAAGCATATTTGACAATAAAGCCAACATAGGGGAAATGGAGTTAAGACAGAGAGACAATGCTCTGATGAATTTACTAGAGCAACTGTATTTGGCACAGCTTTTGTCATGTTAGGTGATAGAGTCCCTTTTTGTTTTAAGCTGGTTCAAATTGGGTTTTTATCTTCTGTAACTGAAAGAAGCTTGGCTAATTAAGTCAGTAATTTGAATATAACTTTTAGATGAGAAGTGTAATAGTTTTGTAACTGATATGCTTATTTTCCTTGTTGGAAATAACATACGGCTTTAAAGACATTTTTCTTGTTTTCCTTACATAATGTGATGTCCCTCTGAGAACATACTATCTTGCTAACAAGGTGTTTGATTACACCGTGTTGAATTTTTTACACAAAGCAGTTCTTAGACAAATTTGAAGACAAATTCATTACCTTGTTTTCTATTTGGGTCATTGATCCCAGCGCCTATTTCCTAAATATTAGGAAAAAACTTTTTTTTTCTGTTGATTTCCTGCGATTGTACACTGAAAACAGAATATACCCAAACAGGGGAAATGTGATAAAATGCATTTAAAGTTTCACTGGCCTTGGAGCAGCTTATGCCTTCCGTCAGTTACAGAGATGGTTAGCTGAACAATTTCCCCCCTTTGTGGCTTGAGACTTTTCATTTCACTCTTTGACCCATCACTGAACTTGAGATGGCACAGTGGCCATTTCTTATGGCAGATCTTATCTTTTCAGACCTCTAAGTCTGCCTTTTTAATTTCTTTGTTGTCTTATGAATATATGGGCTTGTCTCTGAGTAAATTTCCAGAATGAAGGAGAGCTTGGAAAACATCTCATTATCACAAAAACACGGTTTCTTATGAGCTCTATTCCATATGTAAATACCCACTCATTTGAGTTCCTTTTCAATGTTTGGCATTTCAGTTTGTATACATCTACATATTTATATATAAATTATTCCACACACTTTAGGAGAAACTATTATGGGGGTGGCAAACATTATGTTAAATAATTATCATTTTTACAATTTGAAAGACTTTGTTCCCTTTCTGTTTTAAAAACACTACCCTTTACAGCTTATGTGGCCATGACATTGAAAGTTCTACCGTTCAGATTCCTGGAATTCAGATAACATATTTTATTCCTGAATAATTAAAGTTCATTGTAATTGGAGATTTCTGTAGAAACTATTCAGCATATTTCTATGGTCTCTCTACCTTGTCTGTTCAATTGATGAGTTACTGTTTCCAAACTTCTCTGCGAGAAATGCACCTAACAGCTTGTGATGCAAATTATGCACATACAGGATTATATATTTATACACACAGAGCAGTATTTGTGATGGCACTTGTGAATGAAAATGGTGCTTCCGACCCTTGCTCACTGTCTGATCACATTACACCACTGCTTAAAATTATGAAATGCTGCTCCATGTCTGAGAGACAAGTCCCCGCACCCCTGCACGCTGACATGCCTTACCTCCTGCATTCCCTGATTCCAGTCCCACTCACGTGTCCCAGGCTCTCATGTGGTTTCTGACTGCTGGGCTTTAACACAGGCTGTTGTCTCAATCTGCAGTGCTCCCTGCCTGCTTTTGTCCCTGGCAAACTCAAATCTCTGTGTAAGTGTAGTGACTTAGATAAGGACTTTATTGACTGCTCTAAGTAATCTTTTCCTCTTTGATCCCCATGCACTCTTTATACACTATTATCACAGCAATGATAAGATTTGTATTTGTTGAGATGTAATATTAACATAGTGGACTAAGAACTGAGCCAAACTTTATCTAGCTTTATTTTGTGGAATGTTAAGCTGGGGTGGTTTTGATTTAAGAGTCATGGTTTCTTTGCTCACAACTGGTGGAAATAGAATACTTTGTGCAATGAGCATACTTCCAAAACTAGAACTCTTTCATAGAACTCATCTTAGACAAGTATACATTTATAGTTTTACTGATTTGGATCTATTGACCACTTAATGATTGATTTACATATACTTCAAGGACTTTGCATCCAGGAATTCTACTTTATGCTACCTTATCCCTTGATGTGGAACCACAGGACACATGCATTAAATTACCTGTATCTCAGTTCAAAGCATTGGTTTAGATTTAAGACAGAGAAATTCTAAATGACATGAGTAGTGGTAGGCTCCAGAACTGGTATTTTTGGGCTGTCCCCCAAAATACCCCACCCCACCAGAGCTAATTGCTGAGACTGTACAGAGCCAATACTCAGATGAATCCATTCTTTGCTGGAATTAACAGCAGTATAAAAGCAGTTCTGAGGAATTATGACACTTGTCCGTCTTATTGAGATAGGTCATGCTTGGCTATGGGAGGCAGCCACTGCAGTGTGACTTACTGTTCGTTATTCTCTAGAGATGCCTGGCCCTCCTTGAGTTAAATATGTACATACGACCTTTTGTAAGTGGCCCAGGACACTAGAAAATCTCAAGAGTGGGTCTGGGATACAGAGTCCGTAGCCTGCACAGTGCTGGATCATAGCAAAAATGTGGAGGAAAAACACCAGTTTTCCCCCTCAGTTTTTCTAGATGGATGAAAAAAATCATGTCAATAAAACTGAAAATGACCAGATAGATCAGATATCTCTCAGAATAAAGAGCAGTGGTGGCATGTCCTCTTGATGATGGTTCCTCTTACTTTTCTTGGCTTTACATGAACAGTACTTTCAGAGTACGATGGAACTGGTAAGCAAAGTCATGGGCATTTGATAATTAGCCTGAAACTGGCCTGATCCCGAGGTACAGAAGATAATAAAATGTCCTAAGATGATACAGGCCAAATGTCTCTGTCTTCCATATCTTCATTTCTATTATCCCAAGATCCAGAGGCCTGAATATCAGGGGAAAGGAGTCCTCATTCGTAGCAAAAATATGACATAGTTGTTCCATGTCTTTTGTTATTATTAAAAAATAATGTGTGTGTGTGTGTTTTTAAACATTTTAAAAAGGTTTACTACAGAGAAAGACAGCATGAGTACACATGGGGGGGGGGAAGGGGCAGAGGGATAAGCAGACTCCCCTGCTGAACATGGAGCCCCAAGGAGGGCTCTCTCTAGGACCCTGATATCAAGCCCTGAGCTGAAGTCAGATCCTTAACTGGCTGAGCCAGCCAGGTGTCTCTGTTACATGTCTTTTAAATATCTTTCCCCCTTCTCCATATGAGCATCTTGTAGCACATATGTCTTTGCATTTCAGTATTGTTAGCATGTAGAGTAAGCCCAGGTCTCCATTGAATAAAGGAATGCTGAATGTGTGAATGGGGATGCACGATGCCCTTTGATGAAAAGCATACATTTTATGAGATTGCTGATCTGCTTATTCATATCACACTTATGACCCCCATGAGCATGGCACTCTGTAAATATTCCTATATGAGTATGTCTGTTGCTAACTTTTGTTTTAAAACCTTTTTGAGGTTGTACACTGACAAGATCAATGCACGATTGTATGAATGCCATTATTTTCAGCATTCACTCATTTTACAAGAAAAGGAGACTTCCTTTCCTCACCTCCCACAGCCTGGAGAAAGTTTCCTTTTTGAGAACAAAATTACCATTTGTTTCAAGCTTTCTCTTCAATTATAGCAATTTCCACATGTTTTTAAACTATTCTCAGCAAAAGAAAAATCAACATTTGCACTTTTGGTGCATAGGCTAATCTAGCAGATACCGGTTTAAAGGCATCGTTGCTGTGACAAATAATTGGGAAGATCTTTCTTTATTTGCTCCTGGCTACTGCCCACGCTGTCTGTGAACTCAGAAGCAGGACAAACGAAACTGTTTTTTGAGTGCTGTTTAATGGTCCACATAAAGTGGACCTTGGTATGCACTTTCAGACAGCTTCATCTTTTCTTAAGGATAAGACAGCATCGCTATTTAGCTGCAGTTTTCCTATATATGTTTTATGTTTCACAGACTTTGGTTGGGGAGGACAGTAAGGGAGCAGCCACGGCAGGCAACCAGCTGTGGCCTGCCAATTCTAGTTCCTGACAGGTAGCAAGCTGGATTCTTGGCTGTAAAGAATCTCAAGCAGTTTCGATACGCTCTAGGGAGGGCAACTGTTTAGCCTAAGCAATTCAAAGAGGCATAATTGTGCTTCACAGTACACAGAAAGTCACCACATCTGTTTCGTATTTTTGGCTTTTAGAACTGAACTAGAACAGAGAAATAAACATACAGCTTTGAATATAGAGTAAAAACAAGTTCATGGTGCACAGATGAGCATATTGTATGTAACTCAGTGAAAATTTCCTTAATGAGGGTTTCTTTTGGTAAAGTGAGAAATATTTCTGGTGTTAATCAAGGTTTTTTAAAAGAGATTTAATAGAAAATATTATCTATTTAAATGTCAAGGCAGCCTATCATTCTCCCTTAAATCTATTATAGTCAATTGTTGAGATGCCGCGGCGGCGCTCACGTGACCTATTGCAAATATTTGGGGAGTCATCTGCACTGCATTAGCCTTTCTAGTGGTGGTTATTTAAAAAAATAATTTGGATGTAGTAGGCTAAAAACATTCAAGGCAATGAATTAGAACTTCATTAACCACTTTCATCTTTTATTTTGGTTCAAATGTAAATGCAGTCATTTGATATCTAAGTGTATATAATATGTGATGACTGTCTTTTAAAAATGTAATCTAGCAGAAAATACATCTTAATTTGAATGTAACACTGTCTTAAATATAATTTTAATATTCTTCAGCATCTGGTGTCTCAAAGAATGAGGTCATTTGAGGTTAAGAAACTTTTCCCTGAAATAATAATAATAATAATAATCATCTTCAGACAAACAGTGAAAAAGGCAAGTACTTATCTAAATGATCAGATATCATGGAGAGAGGGGAAGAAAGAAACTGACATGTACCATGGTTTTCCTTTTACTAGGCCGCTACATTATGATGCTTATGTAGTTCCTATAATAGCTACCATGTAGTTAATAGTTCGAGATCTTTCAGATGAAGAACCTGTCCTGAAATAATTAGCTCAAATATTATGAGATCTGCCCTAATCATACTCAGATCCTCTCTTTCTTTCTTCCAACCTGCAGTTATGTATTGTTGTATGTGCATATGTATGTGTGTGTGCATTGAGTTTTTGAGAGAGTGAGAGAGAGCGCTTATAGGGGAGAGGGGCAGAAGGAGAGGAAGAGGATCTTAAGCAGGCTCCACGCCCACTGTGGTGTAGGACATGGGGCTTGATATCATGATCCTGAGATCATGACCTAAGCCAAAAATCAAGAGTCCAAGGCTTAACTGACTGTGCCACCCAGGAACCCATATATATATATATATATATATATATATATATATATATATATATATATATATATATATATTTTTTTTTTTTAATGCCTGTCTTTTTAGTAGTCTGTAAGTTCCATGAGGTCAAGGACTATGTCTGTCCTTTATTATATACCTGGGGACATACTCACATATAAATAGAGGCTAACCGATATTTTTTGACAGTGATCGATGGCCTGTCCCGGTTCTAAACTACTTAAATATGTTAACCCATTTAATCTTTCCAACACAACTTTGAATGGATTATTATTGTACCTATTTTGTAGATGAGTAAGGTGAAGCACAGAGAAGTCAAGTTACTCACCTAAGTCATGCAGTTCAGTGAAGAAGCAGGATTTGGGCCTTGACGGTCTGACTCAGTTGAGGGCCGTGGTTTTAATTATGAAATGGACTCTTGGCAAAGTGAGAAGTAATCTGATGTCAAGTTTGAAAAGGACCTCACTGACAGAATTACTTACTTAGATCTTACGGTGGCTCATCATCACCCCTTGACATAGTATTTATTCATTTAACAAAGGAGTGTGGAGTGTTCCCATGACAATGTGTGAAGCACCATTTTAGATTTCCTCACTCATCTTTCTGGCCACTGGGAACTGTGTGTGTGTGTGTGTGTGTGTGTGTGTGAGAGAGAGAGAGAGAGAGAGAGAGAGAACGGGAGTATCTTATTTCGTCTAATTTACCGATGAGGGAGTTGAGGCTATCAAAGTCATTTGGCCTAAGTAAATCTTTCATATTTAGCACATGCTTGAAGGCCGGGCTTCTTCAAAGGAGTCCAAACTCCTTTTTGTGTCATTTCTCAACCCTGAAATCTCTTTCCCTTTTCTTATTATCAATACATTTGGAGCCAGTGTTATTAGCCAAAATGTTGTGACACCTCAAAAGACATTAAACTTCTTGATTTTTGGCTTCCTTTTTTTTCTCTGATTGAATGATTCAGGCTTTGTGATAACATGGGTCTGTCTTTTCCTGCCTTGAAGGGAAAGCCAGGTGGGGCAGATGCTCACCTTTGTAACTGATGCAGGCTGACAGGAATATAGTGTAGCCCTAAAGTTATGGACCAAGAGCCTTCATGATTCTGTGCCGCAAGCCAGGAAGAATAAATTAGGCTGTTCCCTTCTTCTGTCATCTTAAATCTGTAAAGGAATTGTGTGCTATAAAAACTTGAAACCTGCTTCTCTATTGTTAACGTCTGATTTTTTTTTTTTTTTATAGGCTGTCAGAGATTAGAAAGAGAGGCTGCACAGTTCAAGTGTTATTTTAAGTCAGGTACCTATCACACATTTTATATCGGGAAGCCAACGAGTATTTGTTAATTACAGCGATCATAGAATCTTTCAAATGCAAATAGTCTGACTCAGATTTCAGTTTGTTTGGTACCAAGCGATGATGAAAGAATGGTATAGCCTGATCGTTGTTTTACTCCCATCTGTGTGCACCAGGCAATCACCACTTACAGATGGTTGTGATTCAGAGACAGGTTGCCACATGCGAAAAAAGTATGTTTCAGTTATTTTAATAAGATTTATTGCAGTAGTCACAGTTAAATGCTTAAACCTTAATGGTAATTGCTGCTAATCTTTCAAGAAAATGATTAGAGTTTAATAAGCCGCAAGAAGGATATTTTGCTGTAAACTTTGGCAAAATTACAAAAGTAAATTTTATGTTTACTCCCTCATCTCATAAATCATAATACTGCATATACCTTTTACCATTTTCTGAAATGCTATTTTATATAGGTGCACGTGCATACACACACACACACACACACACACTTCTATTACGTGTACTGGGGACAAACTAAGACTCCTAATTTCTATGAAAAACATAATTGGCCAAGCAACAACAAATAATTCTGTAAAAACATACCAAAAATGATTCCTAATGAGCTTTGACTGTTTTTTCTTTTTTTGTGGGTGGTAAAATAGACATAAAGTTTGTTTCAGTCATTTTTAAATGTACAATTCAGTGACATTAAGTATACCAACAGTGTTGTGCATCCATCATCACTATTTCTAGAATCCTTTCATCTTCCTAAGCAGAGAACTTGTATCCATTAAATAATAATTTCCCATCCCCCCTTAGCCCAGCTCCTGATAAAACCTCCATTCTGCTTTCTGTCTCGAAGAATCTGCCTGTTCTCTAGACTTCGTATATGTAGAATGACACAACTTTAGCCACTTTGTGTCTGGCTTATTTCATTTAGTGTAATTTTTCACTTAACATATTTTTAGGTTTCATCCATATATTAGAATTGTATTTCCTTTCATGGCTGAATAATACTTCATTGTATGTATATATCACATTTTGTTTATTCATTCTCTTGTTGATATTGACATGGGCATTGAGATTTTCTGGCCACTGGGAAAAATGCTGCTGTGAACATTGTGCACTATATCTGATATCCTGCTTTGAATCTTTTGATTAGCTAAGGTTAGAACTGCTGGATCATATATTAATTCTATGTTTAACTTTTTGAGGAGCAAATTGTTTTTCACAGTGACTGTGCCATTTTATATTTCCACTAGAAATGCAGGAGGGTTCTGTTTTTCCACATCCTTGCCAACACGTGATATTTCTTCCCTCCCCCCTCAATCCCACTCCCATTTTTAAATAATAACCATTCTAATAGGTGCTAACCTTGAGATTTTTAAGTTCAATAGATACTTTGAGTAGTCATATGACAATGAAATTTTTTATTTACTAATTTTATGCAAACTGTCAGAAAGTTGATAATTTAGAATAATCTTCCTTTGAATCATTCCATTATATTTAGTGATTGGGTTAATCTCCTTGACTCTGAATAGAGAAGTTTCTTTACTTCAAGGTGATGCCAAAAAAGCATGGCTAAATAATGTTTAACCATTTATGACAGTTTAAACAGATAAGTAGTTTTATCTTAGTGTACAAAATTAAGGGTAGCAATAAATTTTGTAAATTCATGTAAGAGATAAAAAACTATGGCTTATAATTCAGTGCATTTCTGTTGTTATTCAGGTAGGATGGTGTGTGTTGGCTAAGTAGGTTGAAATAGGACACACACACACATCCCCCCCCCACACTCACACACCTTTGTAATCAGGAGGCTATTGTAAAGGAGATATGGGTAGATTACATGGGATCATCATAGGTATCAAAACCTGGGATACTCAAGTTGACCTTGAATTTTAGGGTTTGTTTTCAATTGAGGATGCACTGGCATTTTGAGGCTAGGCTAACAGACAGGTAGAATCTGTTTGGCACATTCTAATTATGCCTTTTTCATTTTCAAGCCAGGATTTGAATGGAATTTGTGCCTTATTAAAGATTGTGCTGTTATAAGCCTATACTTCTGGCTGGTGGAAATGTGTAGAATGGCTGTTGGGGATAGAGTTCTGTATTAGAGACACCACTAAGAGGGGAACTGGGCTTCCCATTTTGGGAAAAAAAAATCAATGGGTATCGAGTTTTGATTGAAGATGGCTACAAACCATCTGTTAGATACATTTTAAGGTTTAGTATTTCATTTCTTGTACTAAACACCAACATTTTATCACCGTATAATTCTAGGTTATATGGCTTTGGAGCTTCAACTTTGGGTTCTTGTCTGAAATAAAAGTACTTAAATTATTTATTTGTAGTTTTAAGATGAAATAACTTAGTTGTATTTTTTTTCAAAATGAAGTTCAATACTTTTTATGGAAGTATTATGTAGAAAAACTCATTTAAGAAAGTAAAAACAAAAGAAATAATCCTTTGAGATCTATAATGTTGATAGCATTTTCATTGAAACTGTAAAATGCTTATTTACAAGTAAGCTAGTTTATAGTAACACTTAATAAGATAGGAGTGCTAAAGCAAATGTTTTGTAGCTCTGGTCAGGCACTATAAAATATAAATCCAATAAATTGTGTCCTTTTCTTAGACAACTTACACACCAAACTGCTTGGAAGGAAGTGCATAGCAAGTTGGGATATCGTACACATATTTAAAATACAACCATAAATGAGAAACCGCATTGTCAGGAACAGACAATATTCTCTTTGTACTGGGAAATGCACGTTAGCCTGGGTAGTGATGGAAGGAATGAATCATAGCCTCTCTTCCAATGAGTCATGGTGGCTGAATAGAGGTGGGAGTTTTAAGCACTCTTTCTTTGAGTGATGGAAAGAATTTTTCATCATTTTATATATTATTCAATATCTCTCACTATCACTGTTGATAAATGATATGAAAAATGATCATTTATCATTTAAAATCAATTGAGATATTTACAACTAATACTTTCCCTTCCATAGATCTGGAAGTGCTTTTCAAAAATCAATTAATTTGCACAATATACTACTGTAAGGGTAGCCTTATTATCACCATTTTATGGACAAATTCAAAGCTAGAGAGGTTAATTAACCCATCATAGAGTCCAAAGGGCTGAGTGGCAAGGCAAAATGGACTGAGCACCAACTTGAAGGCCAGGAACTCTGCTTTTAGCATGGATTTTAATTGATTTAGATCAGTTTCTCTAGCCTAAAAAGCACAAGCAATAATTCTGAATTATCATGCAGCAATATAGTGTGGATTAAATAATTAATATTCTGAAGCTCTTTATAAATGTGAATTATGATTACTCATTTTAGCTGTAGACCACTGAGTCGGCCAAACTACCTTCCAGCACTGGTGACTAAAGTGTAAATTAATTGGCTAAGTGAGAAATTCATCTCACACATTTCCTGCTGAAAGATAAGAGACTCCTCTCTTTTGATTGGAAATCTATATATACAGTGGTGCATTTTACTCTGCTTCCCCTAAGTGTATGTGTTTGTATCCAATTCCCTAATAAACTGGGAATTCATCTTATATGGGGAGATCCATGTTAAAAATATTAGTGGAAAATGCTCATGTTTCTTTTAGGAAAGTCTTTCTCCCATTTTCTAGAGATGCACTTTTGGGAACATTGTCATGTGGTTAACAAAACTAGTAGTTTGCTTTACTAATCTTTTACATACGTATTTGGAAAGATTATTGGAAAGGATATTTTCTCCAAAGATACACTGTTCTGGCTTAACAAGCTTTGTGCTTACATCTGGTCCTTTTTCAATAAATATATTTAGGGAACACTATATTAGAAATCCTGAAGTTGCTTTTTTAAGTTTTTTCCTCCAATCATTTGATTAGGAAAGTTGTTGTTAGAGAGGCAAAACTCCCAAACTCTTCATTTAAAGGAAGGGAGGGAGTGGGTTGAAAGATAGGAAGTCTAAAACTAATTACTAGCTTATGTCTTTTCAGAAGGACAAGGAAGTCTATCCAAAGAATTTTTAATATATTAATGGATAGGTGGTAAAAATGATTTTCTATATTGTTTTAAGATAGCTTTTCAGTCATTCATTCAACAGCTATTTTTTGAGCATCTGTTACATGCCAGGCACAGTTCTAGATGCTAAAACTAAGGACTAGGACTTTGCCCTCTATCACTTACAGTAAGCAAGTAAAAAAAATATGTGGGTATATGTGTGTTCTCAGTCACTTAGATAAGAGCTAGGAAAATACAACAAAACCAAAAGGGGACAGAATATAACGGGAGTACTGTTTTCAAAAGGGATGGTCAAGAAGTTGGAGGTTGACAGTTGAGAAGTTTGAAGTAAGGATGCTAGCCTTAGGAGTATCATTGGGATCTGCATTCTAGGCAGAGGCAGTAATACATGTGGGGGCCCTGAGAAGGTAATGTGTGGCAGGAGAAGGTGTGGTGGTGATTCTCAGAGTTAGGTATTTGGAAGCATACTTAGATCTTGGAAAATAGCTGACGGAAGTTTGGAGGAAGGAATTTTGCATGTACCACCTGGAAGGAGATGCATTGCAAACCCTTGAACATTGGACTATCAAGAGCTCACAGACAACTAGTTTACAACTAGCAGAAGCTTGACTTACTGATTTCAAGGATATTTGGTAACAATTCTTGAATTTTCCAAATATACTCAAGTCTCTGCTTTTGAAGGCAAAAAACATATACTGTAAACATATACTGAGGAAGGGCATATAATTTGGACAATTGCGGATTGGGTCAGAGAACTCACTGGATAACCTAGACAAACCAGTAGTGTGCACAGTTTTGGGTGCATCAATAAATCATAATTTTTTCTTTCAATTCCTTTTATTGAGATAAAAATTATACACCATAAAATTTTTCCTTTTAAGTAGAAAATTGAGTGTTTTTCAGTATTATTCACAAAATTCTACAAACATCACTGTTATCTATTTCCAGAATGTTTTCATCATGCCATTGTGGGCATTCTTGTTTTTCTACACCTCTACCCCAACCTTGGCAACTCCTAATCTGCCTTCTGTTTTTATGAATGTGACTATTTTGGACATTTCATACAAATGTCCGTAGAATACATGGCCTTTTGTGTCTGCCTTCTTTCACGTAACAATGATTTCAGTGTTCTTCCATGTTGTAGTAAGAATAAATACTTGATTCTTTTTGATGATTGAATAATATTCCACTATATGGATATATCACATTTTGTCTATTCTTCTGTTGATAGACATTTGGATTGTTTTCACCTATTGGCTATTAGAGACAAACCTATACAAGTTCTTGTGTGGGCATATATTTCCAATTATCTTGGGTATTTACCTAGGAGTGGAATTGTTTGGTCATGTGGGAGCTGCATGTTCAGCTTTTTTGAGGAACTGTCAAACTGTTTTCCAACCTGGCTACCCCATTTTACATTCTTACCAACAATGTGTGAGGGTTTCTCCATATCTTTGTTCACACTTTATTTCTTTAAGGTTTTATTTATTTATTTGTAAGAGAGAGAGGGAAGAGAGAGAGAGAGCACAAGTAGGGGGAACAGCAGGCAGAGGGAGAAGCAAGCTCCCTGCTGAACAAGGAGCCTGATGTGGAACTCGATCCCAGGACCCTGGCCTCATGACCTGAGCTGAAGGGAGATACTTAGCCAAGTGAGCACCCAGATGTCTCAAACACTTGTTTTCTGATTATAGCCATTTTCATGTGTATGAAGTGGTATCTCATTGTGGTTTTTATTTGCATGTCTCTAATGATGATGTTGAGCATCTTTTCATGGGCATGTTGGCTATTTGTAATTTTTTTTTTGGAGAAACTTTTATTCATGTCCTTTGCTCATTTTAAAATTACATTATCAATTTATTGCCAATTTGAAAGAGTTTTTATATGCTTCTTCTATATGCTTCTATATAGTTATAATATATAGTTTTCTATATGCTTCTTATAATATCTTCTTTTTAAAAAGAATTTCTGTGGGTTAGTGATTTTATTTATTTTTATTTTATTTTTTCAGTGTTCCAAGATTCATTGTTTATGCACCACACCCAGAGCTCCATGCAATATGTGCCCTCCTTAATGCCCACCACCAGGCTAATCCTTCTCTGACCCCTCTCCCTTCCAAAACACTCAGTTTGTTTCTCAGAGTCCACAGTTTCTCATGCTTCATCTTCCCCTCCAACTTACTTTTCCTTTTCTTTTCCTAATGTCCTCCATGTTATTCCTTATGCTCCACAAGTGAACCATATGATAACTGACTTTTTCTGCTTGACTTATTTCACTCAACATAATCTCCTCCAGTGCCACACATGAAAAAATATTCATCATCATTAGCCATCAGGGAGATTCAAATCAAAACCACATTGAGATACCACCTTACACCAGTTAGAATGGCCAAAATTAACAAGACAGTAAGCAACAAGTGTTAGAGAGGATGTGGAAAAAGGGGAACCCTCCTACACTGTTGGTGGGAATGCAAGTTGGTATAGCCACTTTGGAAAACGTGTGGAGATTCCTTAAGAAATTAAAAATAGAGCTACCCTATGACCCTGCAATTGCACTACTGGGTATTTACCCCAAAGATACAGATGTAGTGAAAAGAAGGGCCATCTGTACCCCAATGTTCATAGCAGCAATGGCCACAATCACCAAACTGTGGAAAGAGCCAAAATGCCTTCAACAGATGAATGGATAAAGAAGATGATAATATCTTCCTGATGCATAAAAGTTTTAAATTTTGATGAAGTCTAATTTACCTTTTTTTCTCCTATACTGCATCCCTTGTATTTCCATATGAACTTTAGGATCAGCTTGCCAATTTCCATAAAAAAGCCAGCTGGGAATTTGATAGAGATTGCATTAAATCTGTAGATCTATTTGGGGAGTGACACAGACCCAATATGTATTCCCATTTATTTAAATCTTTAATTTTTTTCATAGTGTTTAGTATTTACAGTGCATATCATGCACTTCTTTTGTTAAATTTATTCCTGTTTTTATCTTGTATAAAATGGCATTGTTTTCATAATTAAAATTTCAGATTCTTTATTGCTAGCATGTAGAAATTTAGTTGATTGTGGTATACTGACTTTGTATCCTGAAACATTGCTGAAGTTACTACCTCTAGTAGATTTTTAGTGAATATGTTATGATTTTCTATATGCCGGGTCATACCATCTGCAAATATAGTTTATCTTCTTCTTGTCCATTCTTAATGTTGTTTATTTATTTCTCTTGCCTGGTTACCTTGGTTAGAACCTCCATACAGTCTCACTCCATAGAAGTGACTTAAGTCCTTGTCTTCTTTGTGATCTTAGGAAGAAAGTGTTCACTTTTTTACCATGAACAATTAAGTTACCTATGGATTTTTTTCTTTTCTTTTCTTTTTTTTTTTTTTGTAGACAAGAACAGAGGAATTTCTATTCCAATCCTAGATTCTTGACTGTTTTTATCATGACAGGTGATACTTTTTCTGAAATGATTACTTTTTGTCCCTTAATCTAGATCTGTGGTATAGTATATTAATTTTCATGTATTGAAAAATACAAAATAAGTAGATCCTACTTGATGATATTGTTTAATCCTTTTATAAGTTGCCAGATTTGATTTGATAGTATTTTGTTGAGGATTTTGATTCTTATATTTGTGAAGGATGTTGTT
Source organism: Mellivora capensis (assembly GCA_004024625.1). Lineage (NCBI taxonomy): Eukaryota > Metazoa > Chordata > Mammalia > Carnivora > Mustelidae > Mellivora > Mellivora capensis. The sequence goes on along the minus strand of PISX010002335.1, from coordinate 108,932 downwards.
CTGTAGTTTTCTCTTTCTTACAATGTCTTTGTCTGCTTTTCATATCAGAGTAATTCTGGCCTGATAGAATGACTTCAGAAGTGCCTCTTATATTTTTAAATTTTATTTTTTGGGAAAAAATTTGTGAAGGATTGGTTATTGGTTAATTTTTCTTTAAACGTTTGGTAGAATCACAATGAAGATATTTTGTCCTGAGATTTTCTTGGTAGGAAGGTTTTTTTAAATTATTAATTCAGTCTCTTTACTTGTCATAGGTATATTCAGATTTTCCATTGCTTCTTGATCAAATTTTGGTGGTTGTATCTTTTATTCCAATTTTATTAACTTAAAAACCTCGATTTTTTTCTTGGTTAATCTAGCTATAGGGTTAACAATTTAAAAAAATATTTTCAAAGAACCAACTTTAGGTTTTGTTGATTCTTTTCTTTTTTTCTATTCTCTACTTATTTCCCTCTCTAATCTTTATTATCTTTTAAATTATTTCCTCTGGACTCAGTTTGCTCTTTTTCTAGTTTCTCATGGTGGAAGGTTTGGTTACTGATTTGAGATTTTTCTTTTTTATTAATATAAGTGCATAGAGCCATAAATGCTTCTATATTCATTGCTTTATCTTATTCAGAGCGTAAGGTTTGGCATGTTGCGTTTTCATTTTTTATGTGTTTTCATTTTTATTCATCTCAAAGTATTTTCTGATTTTTCCTATGATTTCTTCTTTGACTCTTTGATTATTATAGGAATGTGTTGTTCAATTTCCACATATTTAGGGGCACCTGTGTGGCTCAGTCAGTTAAACCTTCAGCTCTTGATTTTCAGCTCAGGTCATAATCTCATGGTGATATGACAGAGACCAACACTGAGCTGAATACTCAGGCCCAACATGGAGCCTGCTTCAAATTCTCTCTCTCCCTCTCCCTTTGCCCCTCCTCTTTCTCTTGTTTATGCAAGTGCTCTCTTTCTCTTCAACAACAACAACAACAACAACAACAACAATAGTAATTTCTGGGAAACATGGGTGGCTCAGTCGCTTGGGCATCTGACTCTTGATTTCAATTTAGGTCATGATCTCATGGTTGTGAGACCCAGCCATTTTGTAGGCATGGAACCTGCTTAAGATTCTCTCTCTCTCTCTCTCTCTCTCAGGAGGGGAGGAAAATGGCAGAGGGGAAGGAAACTCTATTTCAATGGGTTCCCTGAATTGAGCTAGATATTTACCAGAGTACTGTGAACACCCATGAAATCAGACTGAGGTGTATGATTATGCACTTCTGGATCTCTATGGGGGCAGAGGATCATCAGTGGAGAAGTACAAAGGATTTGGGAGTGCACGGACAGATGTTGGAGGATAAACAAAAAGGGGAGGGATCCACCAGAAGCGAGCCACTGGAGAGTAATACACCAATGTGAAAGTGCCCTGCACTTGGGGACAAGCAATAGCTTAGAGACTGGTGGCTGCGAGACAGGAAGGGACTTATAACAGCACTCAAATAGAACAAAGGGACTTAAGGGACAGTTGTTGGGACTGGGTAGCCGCAGGCATGGACCTAAGCTTGTGGTCCCAGGATGGCCACAGCAGTCGCCTGCCTGTGCCTAAGAGGAACCTGTGTGGACTTGGACTCGAGTCAGCAGTCCCTGGGGCTGGTGGCTTCCTTGGCCACCACAGCTGCCTCCGCTGCCTCCTCCACCAGTGGGGGCTGAGGGCACCTGGTGTGGGCTGGAGTCAGCGGTCCCTGGGGCTGGTGGCTGCCACCACTACCACAGCTGCTGCTACTTCTGTCACAGCTGAGAGGACCAGGTGTGGATTTGAGTCAGTGGTCCTGGGAGTGGCACCCACTGGGACCGGCTCACCAGGACCTGTATCACTCAGAGTCTTGGTGGCACGGGGGTACAGAGACAAGTGGGGTCTTGGGCAATCACTGAGATGGTGGCTGGGGGTGCACACTACCTGTGGGAGGCTGTGGTATTCAAGGGGGTTGGCAGAGGGGGAGTCTGTGTGTTTTGGAGGGTTCAGAAAGAAGCAGACTCTGGCTTCTCTCTGAGGTGGAGGTCTAGGTGCAGACAGTTTACTTTGCTCAGACCCTCCAAAAAGGAGCAAAAAGTGGCCAGAGACCAAAAGCCTGAAAAACCAGTTTCCACTGAGCCCAATCCCTTGATATCGGGCAGGGCAACTATCGGGCAGGGCAACAGGATCAACTAAAAACCAACACTGTAGGCCCCTCCCCCAGAAGACAAGCTGAAAGAACAAGAGAACAACAACCATAGGGTCCCCATAAAACTGTAAAGCCCCAACACTAGGGGAAAACAGTATATTGAACTCCCAGTATTGCCTCAGAGCCTGTATATTTCTTAGATACAATTTTTTTTCTCTCTTTTTAAAAAAATCCTTTTTCATGATTCTTGTTCTTTTATTTATTTTTTATTTTTACCTATTTACCATTTCAACTAGATGTTTAATACAACATATTCCATAGTAACTTTTTAACTTGAACTGTTTCATATATATACTTTTTCTTTTTCTTTATATATATATATATATATATATATAGATAGATATAAGCTTTAATGTAGTACTTTCCCCTATTCAATACTACCTTTATATATATATATACACCAGTTTTAATTTCCCTGTATCACTGGAAAGTTGAGTCCTCTAACAAAGATAACAAGATACACCCAGGAAGAACTGAAATACCCTTCTTTGCCCACACTGAGGGATTATAACTACCTTTCAATCACCCCTCCTTTTTATTTTGTGTTTTTATTTATTCTTTTATTTTTTATTTTTCTTCTTTGAGGTGGACCTCATAGATATTATTTTTTTCTTCTTTGTTTTTGTACTTTATAAATCTTACTCTTGGGGCTTATTTGTTTTTTTTTTTTTTTTTTTTTTTTTTTTTTCTTTTTGTCAGTGACTTCCATTTGCTCCAAAATTTTCCAGGGTGTACCTAGCCTGGATTGTGGTTGATATTTTCAGCTATACAGCCTCTCAACCATGTATCACCAGAATGATTAGGAGGAGGAACCCCCAACAGAGGAAAAATTCAGAGACTGTGACCTGTGCCACAGAACTAATGGATATAGACATAAGCAAGATGTCAGAAATAGAATTCAGGGTTACAGTTATGCAGACAACTTCTAGGTTGGAGAAAACCATTAGTGACAACATAGATTCTCTAAGGGCAGAAGTGGGAGCTGATCTGGCAGAACTTAAAAATGCTATCAATCAGATCCAATCTCATCTAGTTCTCTAACAGCTAGGGTAAATGAGACAGATTGAATTAGTGATCTAGAAGACAAACTGATAGAAAAGAAGGATCAGGGGAGGCCTGGAATAAACAGCTTAGAATCCCTGAAAACAGGATTAGAGAAAGAAAAAAATGATGCCATGAAATGTTCCAGTTTCAGAATTATTGGGATCCCTGAGGGGATGGAGAGAGAGAGAGGACTAGAAGATAGAGTTGAACTTAAGCAAATCCTAGCTGAGAGTTTCCCTAATCTGGGGAATGAAACAAGTGTTCATGTCATGTCAGAGGCAGAGAGCACACCCCCCAAGATCAATGAGGGTAGAGCAAACTCCAGGCTTGTGATAGTGAAACTCGTGAATCTTAAATCCAGAGGAAATATCTTAAGGGCAGCTAGGGGGAAGAGATTCCTTATGCACAGAGGAGGGAGGAATGTCAGAATAATGTCAGACCTGTCCACAGAAACCTGGCAAGCCAGAAGGGGCTGGCGAGACATATTCAGGGCACTAAAAGAGAAGAACATGCAGCCAAGAATACTTTATCCAGCAAGACTGTCATTTAGAATGGATGGAGAGATAAAGAGCTTCCAAGACTAGCAAAGACTGAAAGAATATGTGTCCACCAGCTGGCCCTGCAAGAAATACTAAGGGGGGGTTTATAAAATAAGAAAGACCCCAAAGTGATATAGAACAGAAATTTACTGAGACAATCTATAGAAATAAGGACCTTGCAAGCAACATAATGACAATAAATACATATCTTTCAATAATCACTGTCAACGTGAATGGCCTAAATGCTCCCATAAAATGGCACAGGGTTGCAGATTGGATAAAAAGACAGGACCATCCATATGCTGTCTACAAGAGACTCATTTTGAACCTAAGGATACATCCAGACTGAAAGTGAAGGTGTGGAGAACCATTTTTCATGCCAGTGGACCTCAAAAGAAAGCTGAGGTAGTGATTCTCATACAAACAAATTAGATTTTAAGCTAAAGACTGTAGTCAGAGATGCAGAAGGACACTACATAATTCTTAAGGGGTCTATCCAACAAGAAGATCTAACAATTGTAAATATCTGTGCCCCCAACATGGGAGCAGCAAACTACATAGGCAAACTGTTAATCAAAATAAAGAGACATATTGATAAGGATACATTAATTGTAGGGGATCTTAAGATACCCCTCTCAGTAATAGATCATCTAAGCAGAATATCAAACAAGAGCTTTGGACACACTGGACCAGATTGACCTCATAGATCTATACAGAATATTCCACCCTAAAACAACAGAATACTCACTCTTCTTGAGTACACATGGAACTTTCTCCAGAATAGACCATATATTGGGTCAAATCAGGTCTCAACCAACACCAAAGGGTTGAGATTATTCCCTGCATATTCCCTGACCTCAGTGCTTTGAAACTGGAGCTCAATCACAAGAAAAAGTTTAGAAGAAATTCAGACACTTAGAAGCTAAAGACCATCCTGCTCAAGAATGTTTGGATCAACTAGGAAATCAAAGAAAAACTTAAACAATTCATGGAAACCAGTGAAAATGAAGATACATTGGTCCAAAACCTATAGGATTCGGCAAAGCAGTCTCAAGGGGGAAATACATAGCCATCCAAACCTCACTCAAAAAAAATAGAAAAATCCCAAATACACAAACTCTCTTTACATCTTAAAGAACTGCAGAGTCAACAACAAATTAAGCCTACTCCATGCACGAGAAAGAAAATAATGAAGATTAGAGCAGAGATCAATGAGTTGGAACCAGAGATACAGTAGAACACATTAACAAAAATAGAAGCTGGGTCTTTGAAAGAATGAATAAAATAGATCAACCACTTGCCAGACTAATACAAAAGGAAAGAGAAAGGACCCAAATTAATAAAATTATAAATGAAAGGGGAGAGATCATGACTAACACCAAGGAAATAGAAACAATCATCAGAAATTATCAATCGCTATATGCCAATAAGTTAAACAACCTAGAATAAATCGATGCATTCCTGGAAACTTATGAACTTCCAAGACTGAAAGACTGAAACAGGAAGAAATTGACAACCTGGATAGATCAATAACTAGTAAGGATATTGAAGCAGTGATTAAAAACTTCCCCCAGAAAAAGAGTCCAGAACCTGATGGATTCCCTGGGAAATTCTACCAAACATTCGAAGAAGAAATAATACCTATTCTCCTGAAGCTGTTTCAAAAAATAGAAGCAGAAGGAAAACTTCCAGACTCTATGAAGCCAGCATTACCTTGTTCCCCAAACCAGGCAAAGACCACATCAAAAAGGGGAATTTCAGACCAATATCCCTGATGAATATGAATGCCAAGTTTCTCAACAAAATCCTAGCTAATAGGATCCAACAGTACATTAAAAAGACTATTCACCATGACCAGCTGGGATTTAGCCCTGAGCTGCAAAGGTGGTTCATTTGCAAATCAATGTGATAGAACAAATTAGTAAGAGAAGAGAGAAGAACCACATGGTTCTCTCAATTGATGCAGAAAAAGTATTTGACAAAATACAGCATCCTTTTCTAATTAAAACTCTTCTGTGTATAGGGATAGAGGGAACATTCCTCAACTTCATAAAAATCCATCTATGAAAAACCCACAGTGAATATCATTCTCAATGGAGAAAGCTGAGAGCCTTCGTACTGAGATTAGGAATACAACAAGGATGCCCACTCTCACTACTATTGTTCAACATATTTATAGAAGTCCTAGCAAGAGCAATCAGACAAAAAGAAAGAAAATATATTCATATTGTCAAAGAAGAAGTCAAACTCTCTTCGCAGCTGACATGATACTTTGTGTGGAAAACCCAAAAGACTCCACCCCCAAATTACTAGAACTCATACAGAAATTCAGTAATGTGGCAGGATAAAAATCAGTGCACAGAAATCAATTGCTTTCTTATACACTAACAATGAAACTGTAGAAAGGGAAATTAGAGAATTTTTTCTAATTTCTAAATTTTAAATTTAGATATTTTAGATTTAGATTTTAGATTTCTCTAATTTCTAAATTATAAATTTAGATAAATATCTAAATTATACTTTACTAAAGTATAATTCTGGTTATAATAGGATCAAAGCCCATAAGATACCTTGGAAGAAACCTAACCAAAGAGGTAAATGATCTCTACTTGAGGAACTACAGAACACTCATGAAAGAAATTGAAGGAGACACAAAAAGATGGAAAAAGCATTCTATGTTCAAAGATCAGAAGAATAAATGGTGTTAAAATGTCTGTGCTGCCCAGAGCAATCTATACTTTCAACTCCATGATCACAATACCATTGGAATTTTTCAAAGTGCTGGAACAAACAATCCTAAAATTTATGTGGAATCAGAAAAGACCCCAAATGACCAAGGAAATGTTGAAAAAGAAAAAACTGGGGGCATCATGTTGCCTGATTTTAAGCTTGACTACAAAGCTGTGATCACCGAGATAACATGGTATGGCATGACACATAGATTAATGGAACAGAGTAGAGAGCACAGATATGGATCCACAACTGTATGGTGAAATAATCTTTGACAAATCAGGAAAAAATATCTAGTGGAAAAAAGGCAGTCTCTTCAATAAATGGTGCTGGGAAAATTGGACAGATATGTATGGAAGAATGAAACGACCATTCTCTTACTCTGTACACAAAGGTAAACTCAAAATGGATAAAAGACCTCAATGTGAGTCAGGAATCTATCAAAAATCCTAGAGAAGAACTCAAGCAGTAACCTCTTCAACATCAGCCACAACAAATTCTTTCAAGACATGTCTCCAAAGGCAAAGGAAAAAAAAAAAAAGCAAAAATGAACTTTTGGGACTTCATCAAGATCAAAAGCTGCACAGTAAAGGAAACTGTCAACAAAACAAGGAAGCAACCCACAGAATGGGAGAAGATATTCACAAATGACACTACAGACAAAGGGCTGATATCCAAGATCTATAAAGAACTTCTCAAACTCAACACACACAAAACAGATAATCATATCAAAAAATGGGCAGAAGAAATGAATAGATAGTTCTCCAATGAAGACATACAAATGGCTAACAGACATTGAAAAAAAAAATGACCATCATTAGCCATCAGGGAAGTTCAAATCAAAACCACATTGAGATACCACTTTACACCAGCTAGAATGGCAAAAATTAACAAGACAGTAAGCAACAAGTGTTGGAGAGGATGTGGAGAAAGGAGAACCCTCTTACACTGTTGGTGGGAATGCAAGTTCATATAGCTACTTTGGAAAACAGTGTGGAGATTCCTTAAGAAATTAAAAATAGAGTTACCGTATGACCTTGCAATTGCACTACTGGGTACTTATCCCCAAAATATAGATGTAGTGAAAAGAAGGGCCATACATATCCCCAATGTTCATAGCAGCAATGGCCACAATTGCCAGACTGTAGAAAGAGACAAGATGCCCTTCAACAGATGAATGGATAAAGAAGATATGGCCTACATCTGTACCCCAATGTTTATAGCAGCAATGACCACGGTCGCCAAACTGTGGAAAGAACCAAGATGCCCTTCAACGAACGAATGGATAAGGAAGATGTGGTCCATATACGCTATGGAGTATTATGCCTCCATCAGAAAGGATGAATATGCAACTTTTGTATCAACATGGACAGGACTGGAAGAGATTATGCTGAGTGAAATAAGTCAAGCAGAGAGAGTCAATTATCATATGGTTTCACTTATTTGCGGAGCATAACAAATAACACGGAGGACATGGGGAGATGGAGAGGAGAGGGGAGTTGGGAGAAATTGGAGGGGGAGATGAACCATGAGAGACTATGGACTCTGAAAAGCAACCTGAGGATTTTGAAGGGGCGGGGGGTGAGAGGTTGGGGGAGCCAGGTGGTGGGTACTGTGGAGGGCATGTATTTCATGGAGCACTGAGTGTGGTGCAAAAACAATGAATTCTGTTATGCTGAAAAGAAATTAAAAAAAAAAAAAGATATGGCCCATATATACAGTGGAGTATTACTCAACCATCAGAAAGGATGAATATCCAACTTTTGCATCAGCATAGGTGGGACTGGAGGAGATTTTGCTGAGTGAAATAAGCCAAGCAGAGAAAGTCAATTATCATATGGTTTCACTTACTTGTGGAACATAAGGAGCAGCATGGTGGACATTAGGAGAAGGAAGGGATAAAAGCCAGGGCAGGGGGGATTGGAGGGGAAGACGAAGCATGAGAGACTGTGGACACTGAGGAAAAAAACTGAGGGTTTTAGAGGGGGTGGGTGGGGGGATGGTTTGGCCTGGTGATGGATATTGCATGGAGCAGTGGGGTAAACAAGGAATCTTGGGACACTATATCAAAAACTAATGATGTGTACCATATGGTTACTAATGTAACAGTTAAAAAAAAATAAAAGATTCTCTCTCTCTCCCTCTGCCCCCCTCAACAACAACAAAAACATTTCCACATATTTATGGATTTCCCAAATTTTCTTCTGTTATTGAGTTCTCATTTTATTTCACACTGTCAGAGAAGTCTACTTTTTTGTCTTTAATCCTTTTAAATTTTCTGAAGCTTGTTTTATGGCCATTATATGATCTATAATGTGGTATATTTCATGGACACTTGAATATGCTATTTTTGTGTTTTGTGTATGTCTGCTATTTTTGTGTCATGTTGTATAGCTGTGTGTTAGGTATCAATCTGTCGGTTTTGCTTCATGTACCTGTTCTGTTTTTAGGTTCATGTATGTTTGTAACTGGTGTACTTCTTGATTCATCGATAGTCTATCATTATAACAGGTTCTTCTTTGTCTCTAGTAACAACTTTTCTGGTAAAGTCTATTTTGTTTGAAATTAATGTAGCCATCTTAGTTCTGTTTTGGTTATTGTTTCTCTGGTGTATCTTTTTCTATTATTTCATTTTCAGCCTCTTTGCGTTTGTAAATCTGAAGTTTATAGAAAGCATCTATTGAATTATTTTTTAAAATTCATTCTGCCTATTTCTGCATTTTAATTGCAGAATTTAAACTGTTCATCTTTAATGTAATTACCAGGTCACATTTGCCATTTTGCTATTTGTTTAGATGTCTTAGGTTTTGTTAGTTCCTCTATTCCTCCATTACTACCTTATTTTTTATTAAATAGATATTTTCTACTGTACCATTTAAATATCCTTGTTTCTTTTACCATATTTGTGAGTTTTCTTTCTTTCTTTCTTTTTTTTTTTTTCAGTAGCTAGGGGTTAACATTAACATCTTCACTTTTACAATCTAATTCAAATTAATACAAATTTAATTAAAATAGTATGAGACATTCACTCCACGTGGCTCCATTCTCTCTCCTTTTGTGTTGTTTTTGTCATACATATTTCACCTTCATAAATTATATGCTCAGGAATATAGATTTATAATCACTGCTTTGTGCTTTTAAATCATAAAGGAAAAAACTAGACTTATAAATGAAAAATACATTTATACTCTCTTAAAAAATATTTATGTGGTTAGCTTTACCATTGTTCTTTATTTCTTCATGCAAATTTGAGTTACTGTATTGTGTCCTTTAATTACAGCCTGAAGGACTCTCTCTTTCTCTCTCTTTTTTTCTTATAGGTTAGGTTGACAGGTAACAAATACTCTCAAATTTTATTTATCTGGGAATGTCTTAATTTCTCCTACATTTTTGAATGATAGTTTTGTTAGATCTAGAACTCTTGATTGTCTAGGAATGGAACTTGGAAAGCATTGCAGCCATGTTTTGCTTTTGCAGTGGTTGCTAGGCTGATAATTGTCATCATGAATGCAGATTTTGGATTTTTAAGAGTATTGTGGATCTGCAGAGGAAGGAATGAGAACACAGCAAGTTAAGATGTCACAAAAGTCACTGCTCTTACTATTTCAGCTGTTTTTCTTTCTCTATTCATTTGTTAATAAATACTCCCCAGATTGCTACAAGTCTTTGGTTATTTTCAGAGTCCCCCAAAAGTTAAATCTGACAATATTTGCCAGTATTTTTATTGCTTTTATGGAGGAATTTTCAGAGGTCTGTACTTGTTCTTTTTACCGATGTCACTGTAACACTTAGGGTGAGTCATTTTACCATCCCACCTTTGGTTTATTTTGTTATAGTGTTCTATATTAAAACTGTCTTAGCTTGGGTTTTGCTGGAAACAGAGCATAAGATGAAGACTTGTATACAGATAGTCTATTTGGAAGGTAATTCTGGGGAACAGAAGTGAAGGAGCCTAAGGAATGAGAATGAAGCCAAGCCAATATCAGGGTGTGTTAATCATGTCACTGCTATGAATAATGGAGGCTTGGCTGTACCAGGACCTCCACAAAAGCACACAGAATGTTTCCCAGACCAGAGGCGAATTCATTTATCCATTAGCTCATGTCCTCCATTGGTGTAGATTACTTACGAGGTTCTTAACTTCTCCACACTTCCATGTCTCAAGTTGCCATGACCATAGAAAGTTCCTGTATCATCCAGACACTGGGGGAAAAGCATAGTACCTACTGTAGACACTGGCAGCACAAAATGAATAAAACTCTCAGTAGTTTCCTTTTCTTTAGCTCAGACTGCAGAGGTTAGTTAAAAAGGACATGAGCTGGAGTCTATGTGTATTAGTCAGGGTTCTCCAGAGAAACAGAATCAGAAATAGAAAAGCAGAACTAATGGGGTATGTGTATATGTGTGTTGTATGAACCAATTTCATATATATTTGTGCACCATTATGATATATGATAATGATATATGATGTTGTGTTGGCTCACACAATTATGGGGGTTGGCAAGTCCCAAGATTTGCAAGATTTGCCTGCAAAATGGAGATGCAGAGGAGCTGATGATGTAGTTCTATTTTGAATTCAAAGGCACAATAACCAAGAGAGCTGATGATGTCTGAAGTCCAGCAGGCTTGCAACCGAGAAAGAGCTGATATTTCAGATGGAAGAAACCCATGTCACAGTTTGAAGGCAGCCAACCAAGAAAAACTCTGTCTTACTTAGGGAATAAAGTCAATCCCTTTTTATATTCAGGCCTTCAGCTGACTGGATGAGGCCCCGCACTTTAGGGAGAGCAATCTAAGTCTATTTTAGATAATATCATCAAAAATACCCTCATAGAAACACCCACAATAATGTTTGACCAAATATCTGGGCACCTTGTGGCCTGGTCAGATTGACATATAAAATTAACCATTATGTTATGACATTTATTAAGCCAGTGTACTAGTTAGGTAGGAATAACTAGAACTAACTAGTTAATGATTGCTCTACATGGTAATGTCGTACAGCATAATGTTAGGAAATTCTAAGCTTCTGCTAGTCAACTTTCATAGATAGGAATAGATCTCAAGTACTGAGCTACAGATATTGTATTACTGAAGTAAAACAAGGCTTTGGAGAAAATAATAAGCATTAAAATATTCTATTTCAGTTACAATGATTCCTTTGTAGCTGTAAATTTAACTTATGAAATAAATCAATTCTTATAAAAGCAATATAAACCTTTTTCAAGTTTCTATTTAAATTCCAGTTAGTTAACATACAGTATAATTAGTTTCAGGTATAGAATTTAGTGATTCATCACTTGCATACACCACCCAGTGCTCATTACCGAGTGCCTTCCTTAATACCCATCACCCATCTGACTCATGCCCCTATTTACTTCCCCTCCAGCAACCCTCAGGGTGTACTCTAGGGTTAAGAGTCTGTTTTATGGTTTGCCTCTCTTGTTTTCCCCCTATGTTCATACATGTTGTTTCTTAAGTTCCACATATGAAATGAAATCAAATGGTATTTGTCTTTCTCTGACTGACTTATTTCACTTAGTATAATACCTTCTAGCTCCATCGACGTCATTGCAAATGTCAAGATTTCATCTTCATGTGGCTGAGTAATATTCCACTCTGTGTCTGTGTGCACATACATATACCACCAAAGAAATATATATATGTTATACATATATACATATGTGTATGTATATATATATATTTCTTTTTTTAATTTAAATTTTACTTAGTTAACATACAATGTGATATTGGTTTCTGGAGTAGAATTCAGTGATTCATCACTTAAATACAACACCCAGTGCTCATCCCAACAAGGACCACCTCTTCTTTATCCTTTCCTCAGTTAATAGACATTTGGGCTCTTTTCATAATTTGGCTATTGTTGATAATGCTGTTATAAACAGGGTGCATGTGTCCCTTTGAATCAGTATTTTTCTATCCTTTGGGCAAATACCTAGTAGAGCAATTGTTGGGTCATAGGGTAATCCTATTTTTAATTTTTTGAAGAACCTCCATACTTTTTCCAGAGCTTTCCAGAGTGGCTGCACCAGTTTTATTCTCACCAACAGTGTGAGAGATTTCCCCTTCCTCTGCATCCTTGCCTACCTCAAAACTGTTGTTCCCTGTGTTGTTAATTTTAGCCACTCTGACAGTGAGGGGACATCTGATGGTAGTTTTGATTTGTAGTTCCCTGGTGATGAGTGATGTTGAGCATGTTTTCATGTGTCTGTTAGTCATCTGGATGTCTTTTTTGGAAAATGTCTGTTCATGTCTTCTGCCATTTCTTAATTGTATCATTTGTGGTTTTTTGGGTGTGAAGTTTTGTAGGTTCCTTATATATTTTGGATACTAACCCTTTTTTGGATATGTCATTTGCAAAAATTTTCTCCTAGTCTGTAGATTACCTGGTAGTTTTGTTGTTTCCTTTGCTGTGAGGAGGATTTGATGTTGATGAAGTTCCAATAGTTTGTTTTTGCTTTGTTTCCCTTGCCTCAGGAGACATACCTAGTAGGAAGTTGCTATAATCATTGTCAAAGAGGTTGCTATGTTTTCCTCTAGGATTTGGATGGTTTCCTGTCTCACATTTAGGTGTTTCATCCATTTCATATTTATTTTTGTACATGGTGTAAGAAAGTCATCCAGTTTCATTCTTCTCTTATGTCGCTGTCCAGTTTTCCCAGCACCATTTGTTGAAGACACTGTCTTTTGTCCATTGGATGCTCTTTCTTGCTTTGTTGAAGATAGTTGTGGGTCCATTTTTGGGCTTTCTGTTTTGTTCCATTGATCAGTATGTCCGTTTTTGTGCCATACCCATACTGTCTTGATAACTATAGCTTTGTAATGTAACTTGAAGTCTGGAATTGTGGTATCTCCAACTTTGCTTTTCTTTCAAGATCGCTTTGGCTATTTTGGGGTCTTTTGTGTTTCCATACAAATTTTAATATTGTTTGTTCTAGCTCTGTGAAAAATGCTGGTGCTGTTTTGATAAGGATTCCATTAAATGTATAGATTGCTTTGGGTAGTATAGACATTTTAACAATATTCTTATCCATGAGCATGGAATATTTTTCCATTTCTTTGTGTCCTCTTCAATTTCTTTCAACATTGTCTTATAGTTTTCACAGCACAGACATTTTATCTTTGATTAGTTTATTTTTAGGTATCTTACTGTTTTTGGTGAAGTTTGGTGAAATGCAACAGATTTCTGTATGTTGATTCTGTATCCTGCAACTTTACTGAATTTGTGTATCAGTTCTAGAAATTTTTTGGTTGAGTGTTTCGGATTTTCTATATTGAGTTCATGTTCTCAACAAATAGTGAAAGTTTGATTTCTTCTTTGCTGATTCATATGTCTTTTATTTCTCTTTGTTGTCTGATTGCTGAGGCTAGGACTTACAGTACTGTGTTGGATAAAAGTGGTGACAACGGATATCCCTGTCTTGTTCCTGACTATAGAGGAAAAGCTATCAGTTTTTCCACATTAAGAAGGATATTTTCTGTGGGCTTTCATATATTGCCTTCATTAGTTTGAGGTATGTTCCCTCTCTTTCCACTTTGTTAAGGGTTTTTTTAAAATTTTTTTAAATCAGGGATGAATGTTATACTTTGTCAAATGCTTTTTCTGCAACTATTGAAAGGATCAGATGGTTCTTATCCCTTCTTTTATTAATGTGGTGTATTATGTTGTTTGATTTGCAAATATTGAGCCACTCTTACAACCCAGGATTAAATTCCACTTGATTGTGGTGAATGATTTTTTTTAAATGTAATACTGGATTTGATTAGTTAGTATTTTATTGAGAATTTTTAAAACTATATTTTATTTTTTCAGTGTTCCAAGATTCATTGTTTATGTATCACATCCAGTACTCCATGCAATACGTGCCCTCCTTAATACACACCACCAGGCTCACCCAACCCCCGCTCCCGCCTCCTCTCCAAAACCCTCAGTTTGTTTCTCAGCGTCCACAGTCTCTCATGGTTCATCGCCCCCCCTCTGATTTTCCCCAATACCCTTCTCCTCTCCTTCTCCCAATGTCCTCTGTGATATTCCTTATGCTCCACAAGTAACTGAAACCATATGATAATTGACTTTCGGTGCTTGACTTATTTCACTCAGCATAATCTCCTCCAGTCCCCTCCATGTTGATACAAATTTGGCTATTCATCCTTTCTAATGGAGGCATATATTCCAATGTATATATGGACCATATCTTCTTTATCCATTCGCCTGTTGAAGGGCATCTTGGCTCTTTCCACAGTTTGGCAATTGTGGCCATTGCTGCTATGAACATTGGGGTACAGATGGCCCTTCTTTTCACTACCTCTGTATTTTTGGGGTAAATATCCAGTAGTGCAATTGCAGAGTCATAGGGTAGTTCTATTTTTAATTTCTTAAGGAATCTGCACACTGTTTTCCAAAGTGGCTATACCAACTTGCATTCCCACCAACAGTGTAAGAGGGTTCCCCTTTCTCTACATCCTCTTCAACACTTGTTGTTTACTGTCTTGTTAATTTTGGCCATTCTAATTGGTATAAGGTGTTGAGTTTGGGGAGTTCCTTACAGATCTTGGATATCAGCCCTTTGTCTGTAGTGTCGTTTGTGAATATCTTCTCCCATTCTGTGGGTTGCCTCTTTGTTTTGTTGACAGTTTCCTTTGCTGTGCAGAAGCTTTTGATCTTGATGAAGCCCCAAAACTTCATTTTTGCTTTTGTTTCCTTTGCCTTTGGAGACATGTCTTGAAAGAATTTATTGTGGCTGATGTTGAAGAGGTTACTGCCTGAGTTCTTCTCTAGGATTTTGATAGATTCCTGCCTCATATTGAGGTCTTTTACCCATTTTGAGTTTACCTTTGTGTACAGTGTAAGAGAATGGTCAAGTTTCATTCTTCTATACATATCTGTCCAATTTTCCCAGCACGATTTATTGAAGAACCTGTCTTTTTTTCCCCTGGATAATTTTTCCTGCTTTGTCAAAGATTATTTGACCATAGAGTTGTGGGTCCATATCTGGGCTCTCTACTCTGTTCCACTGGTCTTTATGTCTGTTTTTGTGCTAGTACCATGTTATCTTGGTGATCACAGCTTTGTAGTAAAGCTTGAAATCAGGCAATGTGATGCCCCCAGTTTTGTTTTTCTTTTTCAAATTTCCTTAGCAATTCAGGATCTTTTCTGGTTCCATACAAATTTTAGGATTGTTCCAGCACTTTGAAAAATCCTCTGCAGCATTCTTGATCCATTTGTCCCCCAAACCACATCTCTTTACTTCCTACCTTTTTTCACATGGTGTCACTTTTGCGAGATGGGGATCCTGGTGACTGGAGACAAAATGATGGGGGGACTACCGACTGATGATCAGTAGACTACTTTGTTTCTTACAATCACTTCTTTTATACTTTACACAAGATCCGGCTTCAAACAAGATATAGATTTACATGCAGGATGTGAACTGGATGTGAAATGTGAACTATGTACAGGACATGGGCTACATGCAGACAGTCAAGTGGGACAAATGAACAACAATGATTATCTCTTAGCTTTAAATGACAAGAACAAGTTAAGGATTCTCCACACTTATCAGATCCATCTAAAGGAGGACCTGAAAGCGCTCTGGGGATCCTCCCATGTTTTTTCCGGGCGAGGTCCAGGAAGACTCTTGCCCTCCATCTCCTGGAGTTTTCTCACAGGATCTGACAGGACCCCTGTCACAATGGCAAGGATCCAGGCTGTGTTTCAACAATGTGGCCTCTTCTAGCCCTCTAGTTGTGCCATGCTATCAGTCCTTAAGTTGATTTCTTTGCAGTATAAAACTTTTAAACAATGAGTCAAATACTATATTTAATGTTTCCATCTTAAGTATGTGCACTAATATTATTATTAAGGTATGCTTTAGAGGGATATATATAGTATATCAATGTTTATTTATTTATGACTTAAGTTTCTCCAAGCAGCGCTATAAATAAGTTATTTTCCATTTCATTTGATGCCATAATTTTAGGTGCTATTTTATATTAATGCTGCAATTGCTTAAATGTGTCCTTAACAATCTAAGTTTCTCCTGTTTTAGTGCTATGTGACAGAATTAGATTTCTAACCCCAGGGTATTCAAAGGTGACAACAAAGTTTTGTTGCATTTTTGCAATTTATTAAGTGTGTTTAGAAAAGAGATACCAGATGCTTAGATTAAGAAGATTTGGGCTTTCCCAAGTTCTTTGTAGTCCTAGTGAGGAAAAAAAAAAAAAAGGAGAAATCTGTGTATTAGGGTAGAAAATTCAACTTCCCAAGTGTTTTTATAATTTTCTTCTTTTTTTCAATAACAAAAATTTTATAGAGATAAAGGTTACATTGCATTGATCTGAATTTGGTCAGGTAAATCAGATATTTATTTTATGCAAATGAAGTCCCATTTTTAAGATTTTTTTAAGTTATTGTCTATTTGGTCATCTTTATCTGTGATTGAAAAATGACTTCCAAATTAATGATCAAAAAGGCAGGGTTTTCCGGGAGGGCCCAGAGGACATAGCATAAAAACAGAGAATTACTCTCAGGCCGTAAAGCTGAATCAAATTTCTCTCTGAATTTAGGACTTCTTTGGGAGTTGTGACCCCTTTGTGTCTTCCAGTTTCTCCCTTTTGGAATAGGAATATCTATCCTAGGCTTGTTTCACCACTATATTTTGGGAGAGGATAGCTTGGTTTTTACATTTCACAGGTTCACAAATGGAGAGGAATTTTGCTTGAGAATGGTCAATTACCAGAGTCTCCCCCATAACTAACTCAGATGATACAGATGAACAGATGTGGAGTTCTTTGTTTTGATATTTAGATGAGATTTTTTGATTTATGGTTTAAGACTTTAGAGGATGTCAAGATGGGGTGAGTGTATTTTGCTTATAGGATAGACATAAATTTGGGGGGGGGGGCAGGGGTTGGGCCCCTGGCCCAACCTGTTGGGGTGAATGGTGTTCCTTCAAATTCATGTCCACCAAGAATCTCAGAATGTGATCTTGCTTGGAGAGAGAGTCTGGTCTTTGCAGATGTAAGTAGCTAAGATGGGGTCATACTGAATTAGGATGGACCCAAAGTCCCGTGACTGGTATTCTCATACAATGACCATGTGAAGACATAGACACATATACAGATAGAGAAGAAGGTCCTGTGAAGATGGTGGCAGAGATTGGAGGGACGTATCTATAAGCAAGGGAATGCCAAGGATTCCTGGAAACTGCCAGAAGCAGGAAGAGGCAAAGAAGGATTTTTCCCTAGTGTCTTCAGAGGGAGACTAGCCTTGTTGATACTTTTAGACTTCTAGACTCCATAACCTAGAAATAGTAATTTTTTCTTATTTTAAGCCACCCAGTTTGTGATACTTTATCATGGCAGCCCTTGGGAACTAATGGATTTTGTGCTCAGATATGTCAGGAATGACTAGGTAAACAGAAGTTGAAGCTCCTGGTCCTTTCAGAAATTCAGAAAGAATTTCCCCAGGGATCTCTATCAAAGATATTCTCATTAGGTAACCCCTAAAGATGGCCTCAGATGTCTCCCCTCAGTATGCCTAAATGTATCATCGATTTGCTGCTGCTAAGTTCAATAGATACTAATACTTTTCTGTTATATTTTCATATAGTCTGTGCATTATCATGGATACCTTATCCATAAAGCAAAAACACTTACAATTGAAATGTGAAAAGAGTAAAGGAAATAAGTATATATATGAAAAGGACAGATGTATTTGAACATTTCTTATTAGCAGAAACTATTGTAGAGCAGATATGTTTAAAAATTTCTTTTAGAATGGGACCCTAGGATCATGGCCTAGCCAAAGGCAGAGAAGCAACCAATTGAACCACCCATGAACACTAAATAAAATCTTCTTAAAAATTTCTTTTAATAATACTATGAAGCTAACTAACCAACAAAAGTTAAGTTGTGAGAGAGCTCATTCTTCCTTTTTTCTGCTTCAGTGTTTTGAGATAATTGTCATCTCACTTCAGGACTCAACAGAAGCATTGTTTCTTCCAGGATGCTATCTTTGAACTCCAAGTCTAGATGTTTGTCCCATAGCTAGTGGCTAGCTCCCTAGTACTTTTTCAGGTCTTTTTGTAGTGTAATCATGTGTTTATGTGATTGTCTTCTCTATTTGACTATCAGTCCCTAAGGAAGTTCACTGGACTGGCTGGGTAGTGGTTTTTTCCCCAGGTCTGAATATTCTTTATCTTTGAAAACAGCTTTCAAGTAAATACCCAGTAGTGCAATTTCTGGGCCATATTGCAGTTCTATTTTCAACTTTTTGAGGAACCTCCGTACTGTTTTCTAGAGTGACTGTACCAGCTTGCATTTCCATCAGCAGTGTAGGAGGGTTCCCTTTTCTCCATATCCTCACCAACATCTGTTGTTTTCTGACTTGTTGGTTTTAGCCATTCTGACTGGTGTGAGGTCATTATCTTATTGTGGTTTTGATTTGGCTTTCCCAGATGCCAAGTGTTGCTGAGCATTTTTTTCATGTATCTGTTGGCCATTTGGGTGTCTTCTTTGGAGAAATGTCTGTTCATGTCTTCTGCCCATTTCTTGACTGGATTATTTGTTTTTTTTGGTGTTGAGTTTCATAAGTTCTTTATAGATTTTGGATATTAGCTCTTTATCTGATACATCAAATATCTTGGAAATATCTTCTCTCATTCTGTCCACTGTCTTTTGCAAATATCTTCTCCCATTCTCTCTGCTGTCTTTTGGTTTTGTTGATTGTTTCCTTTGCTATACGAAAGCTTTTTATCCCCTGATGAAGTCTCAATAGTTCATTTTTGCCTTTATTTCCCTTGCCTTTGGCAACGTGTCTAGGAAAAAGTTGCTTCTGCCGGGGTTGAAGAGGTTGTTGCCTGTGTTCTCCTCAAGGATTTTGATTGAGTCCTGTCTCACATTGAGGTCTTTCATCCATTTTGAGGGTATTTTTATGTGTGATGTAAGGAAATGGTTCAGTTTCATTCTTCTGCATATGGCTGTCCAATTTCCCGAACACCATTTGTTGAAGAGACTGTGTTTTTTCCACTGGATATTCTTTTCTGCTTTGTTGAAGATTAATTGACCATAGAGCTGACGGTCCATTTCTGGGCTCTCTATTCTGTTCCATTAGTCTATGTGTCTTTTTTTGTGCCGGTACCATACTGTCTTGATGATTACATGTTGTAATAGGGCTTGAAGTCTAGAATTATGATGCCACCAGCTTTGGTTCTCTCTTTCAACATAGCTCTGGCTTTTCAGGGTCTTTCCTGTTTCCATACAAATTTTACGATAATTTTTTCCATTTCTGTGAAAAAAGTTGGTAGTATTTTAATAGGGAGTGCATTGAATGTGTAGATTGCTCTAGGTAGCATAGACATTTTCACAATATTTGTTCTTTCAACCCATGAGCATGGAATGGAATGTTTTTTCATTTCTTTGTGTCTTCCTCAATTTCCTTCATGCATATTCTATAGTTTTCTGTGTACAGATACTCTGCCTCTGGTTAGATTTATTCCTAGGTATCTTGTTTTGGGTACAATTGTAAATGGGATCATCTCCTTAATTTCTCTTTGTTCTGTCTTGCTGTTGGTGTATAGAAATGCAACTGATTTCTGTGCATTGATTTTTATCCTGACACCTTAATGAATTCCTGTATGAGTTCTAGCAGTTTCAGAGTAGAGTCTTTTGGATTTTCCACATATAATACATCATCTGCAAAGAGTAAAAGCTTGATTTCTTCTTTGCTGATTCGGATGACTTTTATTTCTTTTTGTTGTCTGATTGCTGTGGCTGGGACTTCCAAGACTATGTTGTACAACAGCGGTGATAGTAGACATCCCTGCTGTGTTCTTGACCTTGTTTCTGACATTAGTTCAGGTCACCATCTCAGAGTCCTGGGATCTAGCCTTGCATTGAGCTCCATGCTCGATGTGGAGTCTGCTTGGGATTATCTCTCTCTCTCTTTAAAATAAACAAACAAAATAACCATTTTTGAAATTTGTGCAAGTCATTTTGTAAAGAAAGACTTGTTTCAGGGCTCCACCAAAAATAGGCATATACATGGGACCAGAGAGAAGGACTAATCAACAGGCAGCAAGGATAACATGGAAAATAAACCTTATTACAAATTTAATCTGGACTCACTCTGTCAAAATGGAGGTATAGATCAGAAATTTTATACTTCTATTATTGTTGAGTTTATGCAGCTCATGGATTATAGTGGTGTGTTGCCTCACAAGTCCCAAACACTGTTGTCATTTAAATTAAATCCAGTAATTGAGGAATGATATTGATCACATGACTGACAGGCTGTCCTGATGATGTTAAGATGAAATTTACTGTGTTTGTGTTAATCACAATCTGAGCTTTTTTTTTTTTTCTTGCTCTTTAGCATTAGAAATGTGCTATTGTTAGACATAGAGAATACATCCATTCCTTAGGATCAGAGTTATGTTAACCAAGGACTTAGGACCAAATTGTTAATGAACTATCATAGACATCACATTTCAAGGTGCCTCCAAATATTTCAGGACTTTGGAAGTGTTTCTGGGTTTTATTTAGGCTATGTGAAAAAGGGAGATTGATGAGGGCCACAATCAATGGTTTTGGTAGTTTCCTTAAAGCAAGTTTCAGTGTTCATGTACAATCAGAACTGGCTTAAATGCATCAAGCCTTTCTTGAATATCTGTGTTTCCTCCATTATAGTCACTCTGACAGACTTATTAATCTCTTTATCTTCCTTTTTTGTTTCACTTTTTTCTCCTATCAATAATGGAGAATGATTCTCAATTCATGCAAATGAGTATTACTATACAGATAAGTGTAGCTGACAGTCACTGAATGCTAATTTCATTATTCAGATTTAGCATGTGCATAAATTAAGTCATGTTGTTCAAGTTTCTTTATACAATTGTTATAAAATGAATAGTTCTTAAGCTAAAGTCATTCTCTTACTAACTTTGTTTTTACACTTCTTTATAAATATACCTATGAAGATTATTTCCCTTTCCTATTTTTTAGAAAGGAAGAATTATAAGTAGAGAGTTAACAATGGGAAGGATGTGCGTTCATTTGCATGAAATTATTGTTAAGGGAAAAATTACTATACAAGTATTGTAATGTTGAGATAGCATGCAGTACATAATAATTATGTTATTATACTTTAAATCTTCTATTATTGGTCAGAATTGTCAGTTTATAAGAGTAACCTTTGAAGAAAAATGAGTTAAAGGAAATGGGTAGAGAGCAGACCAATGAGGACTCTTACTGGAGAGGTAGTAATATGCTGGAGGCTGATGATCTATTAATCAAACCATACTTCCTTTTCTTTACTGTACAGTTAATCCCCATTTCCCAGTTTCCCTCGCACTCAGGTGTAGCCTGAGCATTGGAGATCTATCCATTGTCATGAGAGTAGAAGTGACAAGCTCTATTTCCAGGTTTTGCTTGTGGAACTCTGATACAATCCTCCAACCTCTTCTTATATCCTCTTGGAACAGCTCAGCCCAGTGGCCTTATAAACCACATTTTGGATATATGGAGTCACAGAAAGGAGGGATTCTGACTCTCTACATTGCTGTTTATGTGAAAGTCCTTACTGCTTAGAAAAAAAAATTTTTTCCTATAAAGCTATTTCTATTTTTTTAAAGAGTTTATTTATTTTTTTATTTGACAGAGAGAGAGAGAGAGAGGGAGAGATCACAAGTAGCCAGAGAGGCAGACAGAGAGGCAGGCGGAGAGAGAGGGGGAAGCAGGCTCCCCGCTGAGCAGAGAGCCCCATGCAGGGCTCAATCCCAGGACCCTGAGATCATGACTTGGGCCAAAGGCAGAGGTTTTAACCCACTGAGCCACCCAGGTGCCCTTATAATGCTATTTCTAATCCATCAAAACTATACATAGCCTGGAAAAGATATCAATATACTTAAAAAAGAAAAGATGTCTGGGTGGCTCAGTCAGCCAAGCATCCAGCTCCTGATTTTGGCTCAGTTCATGAGTTCAGGGTTGTGAGCCTGAGGCCCACTAGACTCTCTCCCTCTCCCACTGCCACTCCCCCCCTCTCTAAACAAACTTATGAAGGGCTTTATTGCAATGACAAAAACAGTTGCTATTAATAGGGACTTTTATTAGTAGGTGACCGTAAAAATCAGGAAATCCTTGACATGTAATGGGACTTTAAAATTATATAGAAAAAAAAGGTCATAAGTCTTTATTTTTATTATGCACATTGACTCCTAAAGAGAAAAAAACCTCAAACACCATGAGAAGCATGCTGGTATCTTCACTGTTGTTGTTGTGTCTGGATTGTATGTATTTGTTCATATTCAGCAGTAGATGCAAAATTTCCTTCCTTCCATTTAAGCATGCCAGGCAAGCACAGGATGATTGGGATACAGCCATTTTGAGGCAAACCCATTTTCTGCCTGCAAAGACTGAATTTATCATTAAGAAAATAACCCTGTAATTGACTAATTACATGTGATATGTACTGTATAGAATTACATAGTACTAAGTGAACATAGTATGAGGGATTCCACATAAAAAAAGAGGGTTGAGGTACTAAAAGAAGTCTCCTATGAGAAAGTAACATGGCAGTTGAGAATGAAAGATTGAGTATGACCTATCAAGGTAAGTAAGTAAGGGAAGTGGACATGGGACATGCAAAGAATCAGGATGGCAGAAGGATGGGAGAACAGAAATCACGCATTGGGAGGGTAGGAGGAGAGGCTGCAGAAGGAGAGAAGCATTGGATGAAGCAGAGGCTTCCTTAGGTGTGTTGAGGAATTGAACTGTGTATTAACAGTAACAGGATACTGTGTGCTTTTAAGCAGATTGACAGAAAGAAATTCATAATTTGAAGTGCTCACTCTGTCTTCAGTGAGGTGAAGGATCTAGAGAAGGGAAACAATGACTCATGGAATCTAATTGGGAAGTGAGGTCAAGCTGAGAGATGATAGGGACTTATAATGGCTGATAGCAGTGTATGTGGGAAATCTGAGGATCAGTTTCAAAGATCTTTAGGAGAAAGCATTATCAAAATCTTGTGATTAATTGGAATTTTGAGCATGAGATGAGAGTCAAGGATAATTTCCTGGTTTCTGTGTTTTGTCATTGGGTAGATTACATGATACTTCACCAAAATAGGGAAAACTGGCAAAAAAAAAAGGAAAGATAATGAGTTTATTTTTGGATATATTGAATTTGAACCTATGAAATAACCAGGTGACTGTTTAAAATATTTGTATACTTACCTAATGTGTGTCCATAATGAGGCAGTTGGATGAAGGGTCTGAGATTCAGAAGATAGATCTGGTCTGGAAATAATGTTAGAATTTAATGGGTCCTTAGAAATACTTTTCTCCATCCCCATTTTAATTTTTATTTATTTGTTTATGTTGGCTTAAATCAAAAGACATTTATTATTTTACAGTTGTGTAGGCTACAAGTCTAAAATCAGGGTGTCACCACGGCCATCTCCCTCTAAAACCTGGAGACAAGTATGCTTTTTTGCCTTTACCACCTTCTGGTGTCCCAAGGAATTCCTTGGCTTGTAGCAGCAAACTCCAATCCCTGCCACTGTCTTTACATGGCTGTTTTCTCCCTTTGTGTTTTTATATTTTCTTGTGGTACAACCCTGTCTACATCTTTCTCCTCTTATAAAGATACCAGTCATATTGGATTAAGGACCCACCCTACTTTAGCATGAACTTATCTTGCCTAATCACATCTGTAATTACCCTGTTTCCAAATAAGATCACATTTTGCAGCACTGGGCAACCCCATTATTTTATAGATGAAGGAAATTAATCTTGGTGACATGTGCTTTATTGTTTACATAGCACTTTATATTATCTCATTTATTCTTTACAACTTATCTGAGGAGTTAGTATCTCCATATTTGTAATTGAGAAGTCTAAGACTTGAGGTCAACATTTTTAAGGCATCCTACTACTTTGAAGACAAGGAACACTTCTGCAGAGGATTCAAGCGACTTACAAACATAGTGGCAGGTAAAGATATTGCAAGAGTGAGGACAGAGTCTTGCTGTCTTGCTGGTCTTGCAAGGTCATTTCGCTTCGTGGCCCTTTTATCTTAAAGTCTTAGTAAAATTGCTGAGTGGAGCAAGGGCAAAATAATGGAACTTGTTAACCTGCTCTTGAGACAAAGTAATCTCACCTCTAATTCATGGGACATGTCTAATAGGAGATCCAGCCTTCATAGCTACTTTCTCCTTGGTAAAAAGAGTTCAGAGGTGTGTTTTAATCTCTTCAGCAGTTTTGACATGGTAACATAAACTAGGTGGCTTATAAACAATAGAAATTTGTTTCTAGTACTAGAGGATGGGGAAGTCCAAGCCCAAGATGCTGGCCTACTTGATGTCTGATGAAGATCTGCTTCCTGGTTCATAGATGGTTCTCTGTCTCATATTCTCTCTTTCATATTCTCTGTCTTTACATTTTTGGAGAATGCAATGATATTGTCAGGAGAGTCTCTTTTGTAAGGGCACTAATTCCATTAGTAAGGCTCCACCTTCAAGACCTAATCACTTTCCAAAGGTCTCACCTTCAAATACTATCACACTGGGTGTTAAGATTTAACATATGAATTTTGGGACAAGTAGGGTAGGGGAACTACAAACATTCAATCTGTAGCAAGACAGAGATAAGCACAGAAGCTTCTTCCCTCAAAGGTAGAAGACCCAGCTAGCATTCTCTTCTCTGTGATTCAGGGTGAAGACAAAAAGGAAGAGAATGGTTCTTCACTATAACAATGTCTTCTGTAAATTACAAAATCAAGTATTTAACTTCTATATCTGGAAAATGGGATACAGAATGACTTTATATGTCTTTAAACATATATCTTAGAAGGAAAGGAATTAGTCTCTAAAATTATTATAAGCAGGAGCTGTGGGCTTTATGTGGCCTTAAAAATAGGAAAGTCCACATACTGCCTCAAGGCAAAGGGATGAGTTGGGAGGAATGAGTTGGGGAATCCTTTGAGAATTGTTTCTGCCCAGTGATGCTAAGATTATACAATATTGTGTTGAGATTTACAAGTGTAATATAAACACTATAATTGCTTATTATCTTTGCTATTTGAAGTGGCCTCCAAGTGAAAAAAAATTTGTTCTGTCTAAATAATCTGGAATTTCTAAAATTGTTTCATTTTCTTTGAATGTTAGCAACCCTATTTCAGTATTTAATTTTAAAACTCTTGAATTCATCCAATCAAGAAACACCAGCCTTTGAATGTAAACTAGAATCCATTTTACCCAATAGTATGCTGTTATTTATATTCTTAAAGAATCACATTTTTGTTCAGATATGTGGAAGAAGAAAAGGAAAAAAAATGGAAGCCTTTATACAAAGAAACATTTCTTTAAGTCAGTTAGAGAAAGACATTTATCATGTGATCTCACTGATATGAAGAATTTGAGAAACAAGACAGAGGATCATAGGGGAAGGGAGGGAAGAATGAAACAAGATGAAACCAGAAAGGGAGTCAAACCCTAAGAGACTCTTAATCTCAGGAAACAAACTGAGGGTTGCTGGAGGGTATGGGGTGGGAGAGATAGAATGGCTGGGTGATGGACATTCGGGAGGATATGTGCTATGGTGAGGGAAAAAAAAAAAGAAACAGATTTCTCTGAAAAGCTCATGTCATTCAGCAAGTACTAGTTTACTTGAGGAAACAGCTATAAGCTTCTGAAATTCATTCATACTCAGAGTGACTATGGTGTCATCAGAGAGATATTTGTACAAGATCTTACTGAGAAAGCATCTTTATTGGAAGCTTTTAGGGACTTCTCTAGCCTGATTATATGTGTTAAGTCTAATAGTGATTTAACAATTCTAATCTTAATCACAAGTGAGTGACCATAATGTATCAGCAAGTTCTTACATCTTTTGAATCATTAAGGGACATTTGACATACAGTTTCTCTTGCCACTCCTCTTCTTTTCAGGAATAAGAAAATACATTCCATATCAATTAGCCCCAGTTTGGGTTCTCACTGGTTCATTGCATATTTCTCCACTGTTTTTTTTTTTAAATTTTATTATGTTATATTAGTCACCACCCAGTATCTCCACTGTGTTTTTGATCCTAATTTTAATAGAAACGATGGTCCTTAAGTAGTAGAACTGTCACTATGTTATATGTGGTTTTAGGAAAACCATCAAAATTAACTTGGCTGTGTTAGATTTCAAGCACTTAGTTACTGTATAATGAAAAGCATGGGATTTTAGAAAAAATTAAAAACATACCAGAAACTGATATTGTAATTTCTAAGCCTGCAGAATGATACTCTTATGAAATACATGATGCTAAAATACTGAAATAGGAAGGAATTGTTAATAGATTTTTTTGAGGTTATTAAAACTATTAAAAATGCAACGAATCAGTTTCAGGGTCTGAGGTACTGCTAAAATTGGTATGATGCCAGAAAAAGCATACATCTTCTAAAAAGTTCTTTTGATAAGAATTAAGCAAGTGAATAGAGGCATTAAATTTTAGTGTACAGTCTGAAGCTTTGGTAGGCAAAATAATTATTGGATGAGTTTATAAAAATTTGAGATTTTGGCTTAGTTTCCTCCCTCCTTCCAGAGCTTCAGATTAGCTATGTTTAGGGTGGGGTCTGGGACACAGTCTTTTTAAAAAAATGAAGCATCCTTGCATAATCATAATGCAAGCGGACATGGGACTGCTTTAGTATTGATTAAAAGCCAATTTCCTGGCAATGTGGATAAATCTTAATATCAGAGTATTGATTAAAGAATCTAGGTTGAAATTAGTATGTGCTATATTATACCTTTTTATAAGTTGAAAACAAGCAGAGTTGACTTGTACTCTGTTAGAAGGCAGAGTAGTGATTATCTTTCCTGGGGGACTGTGGATATAAAGGGCATGAGGGGACTTTCTGGGTGTTGTTAATATTTTATTTCTTGATATGTGCTGGTAATATAAGTGTTTTTATTTGTAAGTAATGTATCTTCTATATGTGTGTGACACTTCAGTTAAACTCCAGGTAATTTCCTGAGTGACCGTAATCTTATAAGTATCTCAGAACATACACTTTCTTCTGAAAAACAAGTCAGTATTTCCGAATAGCTGGGCTACCAACCACAGTCTGTGATTAATTAGATTAAATAATAATGCAAACAACAAATTTGGAGCTTATCCAAGTGGTGACTATTAAAACTAAACTTCAGTTAAAACAATCCAGTGTTCTAGTACCACTGCTTTATAGCTCTGGTATTTTTTATTTAAAGGTGGTTATATTTGGGGCGCCTGGGTAGCTCAGTTGGTTAAATGTCTGCCTTTGGCTGAGGTCATGATCCCAGGGTCCTGGGATTGCGTCCCACGTGGGGGTCCCTGATCAGCTTGGAGTCTGCTTTTCCCTCTGCCCCCTGCCTCCCACTCATACTTCCTTTCTCTCTCTCTTGCAAAAATAAATAAATAAAATATTAAAAAATAAAGTTGAGCATATTTAAAAAAAACTGGTTTAAAGATTCCACAAGTGTTTTTTTATTATGTTCAGTTAGCCAACATATAGCACATCATTAGTTTTTGATGTAGTGTTCAACGATTCATTAGTTGTGTGTAACACCCAGTGATTCCACAAATATTGAAAGTGATGCCCTTGTAAGTGTGTCATGATTTTGTTGTTTTTTTGAGACTGTTCTTTTGCATCATTTGTGATGTTGTCATTTTACTTAGCTGTGCATGCTGTTATGAATTTCTTTGAAATTTCTAGTTTTTTTTAATTAGAAAATGGGAATTATGAAGTTTTTATAAAGTCACATACATTTTCTAATCCTTTTATTTGTTCCTCCTATTTTCGTTTGCACCTTAACATGAGAATTGTCTTTCTCATCAGAAATCTGCCAAGGATTCTCAACTCTTTAGTCTCTATGTCATCTTTTTTGTTTACCTAGAGACAGCAGGCACAGTTTGAATCTTTTACGTGTTCAGGGGGACACCCTGAAACCCATTCCTGCAGCTTTTGTTGAACTTTTTCCATACACTTGTTTCCTTGTGGTGATGTGTAGGTAAGGATTATGGAGATGTCATGTGGATCCTATCTTTAGGGCCACATGCCAGAAAAGTCTGGAAATGCAAAGCCGAAGAACAAACTGCAATCCTGTGCTTAAAAAGCCATGTAAGCTATCAGGAAACTTGAGGGGAAAGGGCGTAAGAGGTTAGGCACAAGGAAGCAGAAGCCAGACAAGGTTAATTAGAAAGGAAAGCATCTCTTAAGGGGAAAACTGGAGAAAGTCAAAATATTCAGCCTGAAGAAGAGAGAATGAATGGGTACCTAACGGCTACTTTCAAATATTTTGTGAATGTTATGTAGAAGAGGGTTAATTTTTTCTGCTGCTAAGAAAAAATAATTAAAAACATTGGGTGAAAGTTTAAGGTAGAATAATTTTGATTCAGTATGAGAAAGTTTTTCTTGAAATTAGAAGCATCAAACTGTGAGGCGTAATCTCAGTGTGGTGGTTAAGTGCCCCTGCTGGAAGTAGTAAGACATTATTTAGATTACTAGCGGTGAGCAGGTCGTGGAGGGAGTTACTACTTAATTGGAACCTGGACTATATGACATTTGGTGTCCTTTAGAATTCTTAGATTCTGTGATTCCATGAGGAACAGTAGAGAAATAGTAATTAGTTAATGAAAAACAATCATAATCACCCCATTCCCACCCTCTCTGACTCTCTCCACAAAAACTTAATCTGACTACACTGCTTACAAGAGGATTCTGGTTAATCTCTATAATTTAATGTGATATGAATAATACTATTCATGGTAGATTGTGAAAGATAAAGGGATGATAAGTAATGACAAGATAAATATTTTTGATTGAGATGCTACAAATAGAGGATAATATATTCTACTGTAATCACGAATGGTTTTTAAACATTTAATTATAAATGTAAATCTTCCCTCAAATACACCATGTAGTTATGAGGGCTTCAATAATTGTATTATTTCAATTTACCAAAATTATCAACACAAATGACTCAGTGGTATTAAAAGGTATTTTAAAGAAGTTATATAGATTAAGATTCGGATTGGTTGAAACAAAGTTTTTCCATAAGAATTCACTGGAAATGGTTATTTTTATGTTTTTCTGATCACAAAGCATGTATTCATTTTCTTTTGTGTTTAGGATGCTGTATTTGGTGTAGATATTTATGATGCTAGTGGGAATTTTAGTCCTCAATTTGTGTTAAGCTGAGTCTTCACTAAGAGGAAGGCATAAAAGATCTATAATGGTAAAGACAGTCAGTGGTAAATTGTGGAAAAAAATTAAGAGGTCCCATTAAGAGGGACCAGTGAAGCCAGATAGAGTGAGGGTGTATAAATTTCCAAGCAATTCCTTTGATTTGGTTTGACAAGGAATAAGTATTTGTAAATAGAGCTTGCATAAATCAAATAGACTTATTATTAATATGATCTTGCCCTTATCCCTTTTCCCACATGATAGTATTTGAGTTATTAAAATAAATATTTGGGACTGGGGCTAATCCTAGAAATATTGAGAATAGGTCATAATTGGTTCAGTTCCACCCTCCTCCAATATCCTTGCTACCTAATGTATAGATAAGCCAGACTTGTGACCCATGTTTTGAACCCATTCTCCCAATTACCTGTGGTTTTACTTCCTCAGAAACCTACTCTCTGAACCTGAGGTGATAAATTAGCTCATGTGAAGATACTAAGGTACCATTTCTGGTTTTGTGATAAAATTCTAAAATAGGTCATCTTGCATTGATTCATGTATTTTTAGATTTGCAGAAGGGGTCATCTTATTTCAAATACTAATTTCATAGATGAGGAACTTGAGGACAGGGAACTTAAATAAGTCAACCTAAATAATCTTTCTGATTTTCTTTCAAGACGTCGCCTCTTGATACTCAAATCAGTTACTAGTCAACCACGCAAACCCTTTTGACTATAAGATGATACTGTACATTCACAATTGAGAGAATTATTTAAAAGTAAAACAAAATCTATTGCTGACTGAAATGTGAGGATGTATATAGTCATCTGCCATACTGATGGATTGTTACAGATGTCTTGAAAGCAATCTGAAATCTATTAAAAGAAAAGCTATGTATAAACTTTGAAGAGTAGTCCCCACTTAAAGTGATCTAGCCCACAGAAATGAAAGCTTCAGTTTGTAAGGACCTATTAGCTATTTATCATAGTATTATTTATAGTGGCAAAGATATAGAGAAAAGTTGAATGCCTTTGATAGGAAAATAATTTAAATAATCCAGCAAATCTTAAGCACTATGTGCCAAGAGCTACTTTAGATACTTTGAATATATTAGTGTACAAACAGTTGAGAGTGGAGCTTACATTGACAGAGGGGGGAGAAAAACCCAAGAAATCTTATAGTGTGAAGTAAATAGGTATATAGTATGATTAATGAGACGGTAGTGATGAAGGTTAACAATTTGGCATCTTCTGATGGTCTGCTAGCAAAGAATTGAAAGGGATTAATCAAAAAATATTTCAGACAGAGGGATTGAGTAGAGCAAATACTCTGAGGATGAAACATCTTTGATGGGTTTTATGTCAGGAACTGCTGTGAAC
Organism: Mellivora capensis; assembly: GCA_004024625.1. Taxonomy (NCBI): domain Eukaryota; kingdom Metazoa; phylum Chordata; class Mammalia; order Carnivora; family Mustelidae; genus Mellivora; species Mellivora capensis. The sequence continues at coordinate 77,807 of PISX010002335.1, read as the reverse complement.
AAGGAGGAGAAGACTAGGAGATACATTAAGCATCACAGTAGAAGATGACATGAGCCATGAGACTGGGTGGTGGTGCTAGTGGAGTGAGAAAATCTGGACACCTGCTTACTGGAATTGCATCTTAGAGTACTCAGATATTGAAACTCTGGGGAGAAGTGTAGGAACCACCAAAGGAGACTGAGTAAGAGCGACCAGTGTGGTAGAAAGGAAAACCAAACCAAGTGAAGAAGGAGGAAAACTTGGGAAAAAAATTGAAGAAAATCTAACAAGGAGAAGGAATTGATAAGAAGGATTCAATGCCATTGACAGGTTAAGTAGGTTGGGGACTGAGAGTTGATTATTGAGGTAATGATGTGGAGGTCCTTGGTAAACTGGATGAGAACAATTTTAGAGGAGATAATGGGAGCCAAAGTCTAATGAGAATGAATCTGTCTTAGTTAGCTTGGGCTGCTCTAACAAAATACTATAAACTGGGTGACTTAAACAACAAATATTTCTTTCTCATAGGTTCTGGAGGCTGGAAGTCTGGGATCAGGGTGCCAGTAGGTTAGAGATTTAGATGAGGCTGTTGTATCCTCACATGACAGAAATAGATCTAACTAGCTCTCTGGCCTCTAATTGTAAGGGTGCTAATCCCCAAGGACTCCACCCTCATGATATAATTACATCATAAAGATTCCACCTTCAAGTACCATTGCATTGGGATTAGGGTTTCAATATGTGAATTTTGGGGGAACTAGCTAGTATTCAACTCATTGCATTTTGCTCCTGTGTGCCTCCTTTATTCATGTCCTCAGTGCCAAATATACATATTCCATCCCAACAGCTCCAAAATCTTAACTCAGGCCATCATCAACTCTGAAGTGTAACGCCTGAAGTCATTTAAATATCTAAATCAGGTATGAATGAAATTTGAGGTATGATTCATCTTGAAGCATTCCAGCAGTGAACCTGAGAAATCAAACATGTTACATGTTTCCAAAACCCAGTGGTGGGCCAGGCATAGGATAGATAATTCCATTCCAAAAATGAGTCAGAAAGAAGGAAGGAGTGATAGGTCCCAAGCCAGTCCCAAAAATGACAAGACAAGCTCCAGAAGATTTTAAGGCTTGAGAATAATCCTCTTTGGCTTGATGCTTTGCCTTCCAGACCCACTAGGATAGAGGTCCTGCTTTTTCCACCTGCTGCAGTGAAGGTCCTGCCCCAGCACTCTCCCAGGCGGGGTCCCTGAGCCTCTGCTGAGCTGCTCTGCTGCACTACTTTGGGTCGGGCCCTGTTTCACGGCTTTGGGCAGAGGTCATCTGGCCTAATGAAAATGAGGTGATGGTTCTTGCTTTTCTAACTAAGGAGGCAGCCGTGACATCTGAATCTCCTTCAAGGTTATTCCTTTGTTTTGAAGAGTTGTGCTTATTTGCAGATGAACAGCTCTGTGGTTCTGTCCCATAATAACCAAGAAGTCAGATAATTTTCATTCCTTCCCATTCATTTCAATTAAATATATTAAGAGATTTATATTTACTGACTTTTGGAGATATTTAGGGTATATTATGAATTAAAATGTGCATGTTTGGGGTATTTAATGATTTGTATTTTAGTATGAATAATGAAACTGAAAAAGAATCAAAACTCCTGGGGCGCCTGGGTGGCTCAGTGGGTTAAAGACTCTGCCTTCAGCTCAGGTCATGATCCTAGGGTCCTGGTATCGAGCCCCGCATAGGGCTCTCTGCTCAGCGGAGAGCCTGCTTCCCCCTCTTTCTCTGCCTGCCTCTCTGCCTACTTGTGATTTCTGTCAAATAAATAAATAAAATCTTAAAAAAAAATCAAAACTCCTAGCATCATGTATATGCTGGTATATGTACTTATCTATTTATGTATGTCTGTGAGCAGGAAGAAATGTATGAAAGTTGCCACACTGTTAGTGCCAGTCACTTGTTAGTGATAAGGGGGAATGAGGGAATTGATGTGGACATGGGAATTGTTGGAATGGGATGTTGTTTAGCTTTGTCTTTGAACATTTTTTAATATTTCATTTTGCTTCATAGAGAATGAGTTAGAATTAAAATTTGAAGTCCATTTAAAGAGATGAAATAAGGTTAAGCCAAAGAGTTTAGCAATTATCATAGATTTGAGAAATTATTTTATAATCCTGATCAAGGAATTACAGCATGTAATTGAGAATTTGCAATAAAACTGGACACTAACAAAATGATTCTTAAATTAGAAGTTTAAATAAGAAAACAAATAGTTTCATATGTGTAAACACTAAATCTGAATTGACACAGAAGAAAATGAATACATGTTCTCCCTCTCCCATGAGGGAGTCTTAGGGGAGGATCACTACATGTTGAGACATCACAAAGAGAAAGCCACCAATACCAACAATTCTAGTACACTTGTAGATCTCTTGCCTATGGACTTTGAAGATGGAGTCACTACAAAATTATCTATAGAAAGACTAATTTTTAAAAAATGAGCAAATATGCATATTATTTAAGAATTTATTACCTATCTGTTACTCCTCCTGAGTACTAACGAGGAAAAAGTCCTGTTCAAGATTTCAGGATCTGTGATTGAAATAAACATCCAGAACTAAAAAACTTTAGAGAATGTACCATTTACCTGACCTGGACGAAGCCACCCATTTAAGTGTGTGTAGAGTACTCAGGATTTAGAAGTTGTCTGCTTTCTTTATGTGCCTCTGGGGGACTGACAGGCAACTGAGTCATAAAGATAGGTTAAGGAAGTAGAACGGCAATGTTGGTCATCTTGGAGCACACATACTCCATTGAAATTTATTTTGAAGCACTGAAAGCTGAATAAGGCATTATAGGCTGGGCTAAGATTATTCTCTTTTTTTGTTTTAATAGGCCCATGTGGTGTTTTTAACAGGGTGCTGTTGACAATTTTGGTGGGCAATTCTTACTTGTAAAGAATGTTCTACATATTGCAAGATGGTTATCATTGTGCACTCCCCCACCCCACTGAGACCCCCCTGAGACTAAATGCACATAGCACCCTGCTTCCACTCCCACTTTTCTAACTCTGGGTATTACAACAACCACTTTACTCCATGTTTTAGTGTGAGGAGGAGAGTTCCATTCTGGGCTATGGGCCCAAATTAGGCATTGGTAAAAGTGTTTTGTTTGTTTGCTTGTTTTTTAGTAATATGTGCTGTTTTACCTTGATCAAACTCGAAATGTTGAACAAGTAATTTTGGTTTGCTGTTGAGGTCTGTGACACTCAGTGACACTTTGTAACTCATCTTTCAAAAGACTTAACCTCCTTTTTAGGGAAAAGTTCATTAAAAATGTTATAGTTTAGGGGCACCTGGGTGGCTCACTTGGTTAAGCATCTGATTCTTGATTTTAGTTCAGGTCATGATCTTGGGGTTGTGAGATCAAGCCCCACATTGGCTCTGCACTCAGTGGGGAGTCTGCTTAAGATTCTCTCTCTCCCTCTCCCTCGGTCCCTTCCTCTCTCTCAAATAAATCTTTAAAAAATGTTAAAGTTTATTACTTTAGCAAAATATTAATTATGTTTATATATTTCTTACACATTTGAAAATGTTCTAGCAATTCATTAAAGGTTGATGGGTTTTCCTGGACTCAAAAAAACTTACTGATTAATTTAAAAAAAAAACAACTAATAAATCAAAGAACTGTTTAAAGAACCGGAAGTGAACTAAATCTATGACCTTTCTGGCACAGGCTTTCCTCCCATCAACAGAATTGTACATTTATGATACTATATAAATAATAAATAACAGTGGGTGACAAACCTAGAGGGAGAAAAAAGCAGGAGGTGAGGTATTCTATAGTCTTGCTGTTCATTATCTTCAACACATTTTGTTGCATTGTGGTTTTTTGAGGACTAGGCTCCCAGAGTGTTGCTTGCTAATGGGTACTAACTAGAAGGTGAGAAATCTCCCTGTCATTTCCTGTGGTCAGAGAAGGAAAAGATATTTGTGGAATGGTTAGGCACACATCCAGTAGTGAACTGACTGCCTGCTAATGCACGATTTATCAGAAGGAGTTGTATCTTCCCCACTGGACAGAACTTGGTTTTAAGCATTTGTTGATATTATTTCTAAACCAAAAATTAGGTGGCAGGGGAAGGTATCCTGAGAAGGAAAAGACATGCCTTTGGATTTAGCAAAGACCTGTGTTTAAATACAAGTTTTGTTACATATTTACTTTGGAAAAGGTAATAGTTCCATGCTAGATTTTTTTTTAAAATTTTTATTTTTTATAAACAATTTTTTATCCCCAGGGGTACATGTCTGTGAATCGCCAGGTTTACACACTTCACACACTAACCATAGCCCATACCCTCCCCAATGTCCATTACCCCACCCCCCTTTCCCGACCCCCTCCCCCCAGCAACCCTCAGTTTGTTTTGTGAGATTAAGAGTCACTTATGGTTTGTCTCCCTCCCAATCCCATTCGCAACGACGTGGATGGAACTAGAGGGTTCCATGCTAGATTTTTTCGTATATTTCTCCCTCACGTCTTAGGAGAGTCAGTGGAGGTAATGTCTGTAGAATGCTCACTGCCCCCGCCTCCGCTCCCCATCTTTCTTTTCTTTGTCTCCTCTCCTTCCCTTCCCTTCCTTTTCCTTCAGTTTCCTTCCAAATGTTACATGTTAAATTTCACTGTTATGCATTGATGTATTCTCATACAAGTAACAAAGTTAATAATGGAACTAGAAATGATTTTCCATATCAGCTTATATATTTTTTAGAGATTTTAAAATAAATACAGGGCCTTGTGTCTCAGCTTGTAGCACTATGGAAGTGGTCTCAGTTCTCTGGAATAGCTCCCTCGATTAACTTAATTTCTTGGCATCAGTAGCTTCATACTGTTGTACATAGTGGTACAATAAGTTTCTTTCTTGAGGAACTTCTGTAGCAAAAGTAATAGCTTGTGCAGGGCCATATATAAAAACCATTAACAAACAGTGACTTAATGGATTGAATGTAAAAAGAAATAGGAAACTTAAAACCTTTTCTCTTCTTGAGTTTGCTACCCAGATGTTCTGCAGGAAAAAATTCTCTTGTTTGTACTTTGCTGTACGATCCATCAGATATCCTAGAACTCTAGTTCAAAGTATATTATTACCTTTCCATTTTTATTACTGGTTTTTGAAGTTTGGAGATACTTAGCTTTGAGTCCTTGATATCACATTAGATCTGTCCGGCCCGTTTTGTGCTCTCTAGGGTACAAGATGAATGTTGAATTACCACAGTATCTAGTATCTAAAAAGCAATGAAATTCTGACAAGGAAATTTCAAATCTGCCTCTTAATATAAAGCAAATGATGACAAATACACATATGTGTATATATATCTTATATATACATTTTTACACTAAAGTTGAACCAACTTACCTTCAATAATATTTTTTTAATAAACTTACCAAGAGCAAGTCTCTGTTGTTGAAAGATTTAAGTGGCAAAGAGAAAGTATAAAGCAAAGGGAGAAGGTCTTAGAGTATTACTGACTTAAGAACATAACTATATGTCAGGAAGCTTCTTTTTATTAAGAAAAACGTATTCCATTTTAAATAGGCATCATATTTTATAAAAATCTTTCTTATTCTGTGGCTGTAGATTGATATTTCACATATTTGAGTTTGATATGTATGTATTTTTGCCTTCAATGATACCACGCATTCTGTCCCTACTACCTCTGTCGCTATTCATCCAGGACCAGCAGGAAGAGCATCATACAATACTATACTATAGACTAAGAGCTTATATTCTAAGTTATAGTACTTCCTGAAATTGTCTGCCTTTTACAAATAAAATAAACTATAATTTAACTTGTCCTTTTAGGAAATGTAGTTTATGTTTTAATTATGAAATATTTGTTGAAATTTGGGAAAATTCTAATTCTTAGAATTGTGTTGACTTGGAAGGTAGAGAATACCAAATTTGAATAATTGCAGCAAAGGAAATTTTATCCATTTGTAGCAATACGTTATGCCTAAGACAGCATGCTTGCTGCTCCATATCAGGCTAAGGGTGCCATTCATGAATAAGTCATGCCCCTATTCGTGTTTCTTTTTCATGAAGTGCATGAAAGTTTTATAGCAAAATCAAGTAATGTGCATCTTTTAAGAACCTACAACATGAAAAGGGCAAGTTTCAATATTAGGTGGTGTCTATATCTGTATAGTAAATTTTTCAAGCTCTTCCACATTCTGGGAAAGTAACACTCAATTTGTTTTGATATAATAACTTTATTCAGCTTTATGTTTTAGTATAACAGTTTTATTTATTTTAAAATAAAAATTAGGGGCGCCTGGGAGCTCAGTAGGTTAAAGCCTCTGCCTTCTGCTCAGGTCATGATCCCAGGGTCCTGGAATCGAGCCCCGCATCAGACTTTCTGCTCAGCGGAGAGTCTGCTTCCCCCTCTCTCTCCCTCTCTCTGCCTGCCTCTTTGCCTGCTTGTGATCTCTGTCAAATAAACAAATAAATAAATAAATAATCTATAAATAAATAAGTAAATAAAATAAAAATTAATTTTAAAATTTAATTCTAACTAAGCTTTATTTTTTAGAGAATGTTTAGTTTCACAGAAAAATTGAGGGGAGGGTGCAGAGATTTTCCATGTATCCCCTGCTTCTACATATGCATAGCTCCCCCCTTTATCAACATGCCCCACCAGAGGGGAGTATTTGTTACCTTTGCTGAACCTGTGTTGACATGTTATAACTACCTAAAAACTATAGTTTATGTTAGTATTCACTCTCGACTTTAAAAAAAATCAACATACACAGCGTTTTTCTAGATTTCAATGTGCATATTACAGAGAGCTGAAGTTCACCTGTATATTTGAACCTGGGTATTTTAAAATTTTCCTGGAATTTACTTCTTTGACCTGCGGGTTGCTTAGAAGTTTATTTCTTTAGAAGGGATTATTTCTGATAAATTTCTGTTCCTGATTTTTCGTTTAATTATACTATGGTTATATTAGTTTTCTATGGCTACTATGTAATAAATTAAAATGAACTTAATGGCTGAAAACATAAGTTTATTATCTTTCAGTCAGTAGTTGAGAATTATAAAATGGGTCTCATAGGGTGAAAATGGAAGAATGGATGAAGATGTGAGATATACGTGTGTGTGTGTATAAAATAGGATTTATTCAGCCAAAAAAAGAGTGAAATCTTGGCATTTACAGTGACCTTGTTATAGCTAGGGAGTATAATGCTAAGTGAAATAAATCAGTCAGAGAAAGACAAATACCATATGGTTTCACTCGTATGTGGAGTTTAGGAAGCAAAACAAATGAGCAAAGAGGGAAAGAGAAGGGACAAACCAAGAAACAGACTCTTAACAATAGAGAACAAACTGATGGCTACTGGAGAGGAGGTGGGTGGGGGGATGGGTTAAATAGGTGAGGGGATTAAGGAATGCACTTGTGATGAGCGCAGTGATGTATGGAAGTGTTGAATCACTGTATTGTATATCTGAAACTAATATCACACTTTATGTTAACTACACTGGAATTGATATAAATATGATTTTTATTTATATAAAATTTAAATACATATAAAATTTATATAAATTAATAAAAATTAAATAAAAATTAAAACCCAAACTACTTATATTGTGATGTAAGATGTTACTTTTTTTTCCCCTTAAAGATTATTTATTTATTTATTTGACAGACAGAGATCACAAGTAGGCAGAAAGGCAGGCAGAGAAAGAGAGAGGAGAGGAAGCAGGCTCCCCGCTGAGCAGAGAGCCCAATGTGTGGCTTGATCCCAGGACCCTGGGATCATGACCTGAGCTGAAGGCAGAGGCTTTAACCAACTGAGCCACCCAGGTGCCCATAAGATGTTACTTGAAGGAAGGTTTATACACAGTGTATAAGTGCACATGACTTTTTTTTTATGGCTTGCATATTTATTGAGCAAATACTACTAAAGTAGCTAAAATACTTTGGGTACTTGTAAGTGCATTGGTAAAAATCACATTCTTTCAAAAGCCTGCATTTTCAGCAGTGTTCAACTGCAGGTCTACATAAGTGCCAAAGATGTGAAGTACTGTTTTCTTCCTTTACTTATACAGCTGATATACCTATTCTAACAAAGGAGGGAGGAGGAGGAATATGCACAAGAAGCAGTCAGAAGAACAGGGCAGAACAAAGCCTGTTCTGTCAAAGGAAGAGCTGCAAGACAGTTATATAAAAATTGGTGTGAGCTTTCAGACTGGCTAATACAACAACAATCCATGAGTAGATGGTATTGTCTGTTTTTATTTTTGTTTATCCATCTCATTGGGAGCAAGGACAAAAATGTAAAATCTGTACTTTGCTTATCAAAACCGCTGAAAAAGAGTGTTCTGCCTAGAAAAATTATAAAGACATCTTTTCCAAATTAATTTTTGGGAAAGGTATAATTTTTGTATTCCTACTCAGATGTTAGTTTTTTGAATTTTTTTCATAGGGCATTTTAAATGTTTGCCCTTTTCCCCCTAAATATCCTTTCAAACAAACAAACAAACAAACAAATGAACAAAAAACCCAAAAGAGACACTTCAAAATGCCTGCCAATTTATGCTTATGTTTCTCTAAGCTAGGCACACGAGGCTACTGAAAAAAAAAAAAAAAGAGAGAGATTTGCTCCTGCTACAGTGCCTGCATGTCCATGAGAGCAAGCTGATGAGACATGAGTCTCTAACTCTCTCTAGTAGCATTCACTCATCCTACAACACTGAAGAAGAGAGCTACACCAAAAACACACAAAAAACAAGTTAATCCATTTTCGGGAACAACATTCAGGGAAACAGAGTACCAACACCTTCTTAGAACATAGAAATAAAGAATAACTCCATCAGAACTACCATGCCAAGGAGCATGCTAAAACTCCAAAACAGCACATTCATCAGTGTCTCAGGTCCTATGGGAGTATCCTGGTCAGTTACCACAAAGAAACTAGTTTCAAACTACTAGGATGTACTTCAAAGTACATCCCTACACATCAAAACATCTATAGGGATAAAATACAGAGATACAGACAATTGATGAACATAAACCACCAGGCTGGTCACATCTAAATGAAAAAAAGAATGGGAACTCTCAGCTTCTGCAAGAAGCCTTCGGGAGCTGTGTGAGTGAAAAGGCAGGAGCGGACCCCTTGTGCAAGAGTAGAGGAAGTTTGAGTTGTGGAAGACCTCGTTGTCAAGAACCAGGCCTGAAAGTCCACTTGTAAGGGTTATAAATGTGAATTCATAGCATGAAATTCTGAACATTTTCACCTGGGTCAGAAAGATTAAAAACTGCTTTGATGAAATCTATTTGTCCACTGTAAATTCTCTAAAGCAAGGCTCAGAGTCCCATAGTGTCTTCTTATACTTGATTTACAAAGAAAAAAATTCCATATATGATACCATGACCTCATTAATACCCATACACCATATATAATACAAATGGTGGTGTTACCATTAAAAAGAGTAGAGGTGACTGATGCCTAGGGGGTGGAGTTCATTGCTATCATCTGGAGTCAGGGAGGCAGCCTCAATCTCACCTTCTTGAGGTTCATTTCCTTGGGGACAGGACAGAAAGTCGTCTTAAGGGAAGACGTATTTCGAAATGGTTCTTGGCTGACCGAGACAGAGAGCTCTGGGTAATAAAGCATTTTGAGAATAGTAACAGTCTTTGCCTTGCATCCTCCCTCTCTTAAGTCCAGGGAGACCAGCAGACAAAAGCTCCACTCCCTCTTTACACTCTTTACACCTGAAACACAAATGTGGGTGAAAAAGAGCATCATACTAGAAAGGCAGCTGGTGGGGAAGGAGGCACGGGACTTTTTTTCACAGGTTTCTATGTATAAGTTTACAAACAGATATCTTTTTTTTCTTTCTAAGTTTTATTTATTTGAGAGAGGACACAGCAAGAGAGGGAACACAAGCAGGGGGAGTGGGAGAAGGAGAAGCAGGCTCCCCACTGAGCAGGAAGCCTGATGTGGGCTCAATCTCAGGACCCTGAGAACCTGACCTGAGCCGAAGGCAGACGCTTAACGACCGAGCCACCCAGACGCCCCAACAAACACATATCTTAATGAAAGAAGATGTTGTGGACATTGGAGAGGGTACGGGCTATGGTGAGTGCTGTGAAGTGTGTAAACCTGGCGATTCACAGACCTGTACCCCTGAGGCTAATAATACACTATATGTTAATAAAAAAAAAAAGATGTTACTTGGAGGATGGTTTATACACAGTGTAGTTTCAAGTGGTTAATCTCATGGCTTGTCCAATATGCTTCTACACATAAATTTACCAACACTTACATCTTGATGAAAGGAAATATTACTGAAAGGATGCATTATACATACTGTTGTTTAAAAAAAATCAAAATGACAGTAAAGCAAATTTTTTTTTTTTTTTGAGTATCTAGAGGAGAATCCATTTCCTTGCTCTTTAGCTTTTAGAGGCTCTCCATAATCCTTGGCTCATAAACCTCTTCCTCCATCTTCCGAATCAGCAATGTTGTGTGGATTTCTCATGTTACTATCCTTCTGATTCTCCCTCTTCTACCTTCTTCGACTTTTAATGACCTTGTAGATAACATCAGTTTCACCTGAAAAATCCAGGTTACTGTCTGTATTTTAAGGTCACCAAAGTAATGGTCTTAATTTCATTGGTGACCCCAATTCCCACCTTCCATGTAACCTAATGTATTTACAGGCTTCAGGAATTAGTACACATCGTTATGGGTCCATTGTTCTGCCTGTCACACCAAGAAAACATACTTTGTGTGATTTCAGTCCTTAAACATTTTTGAGACCTTTTTTATGGCCAGAAATACAGTGGATCTTGTTGAGTTCTCCATGTGTACTTGAAAAGAATGTGTTTTCTGCTGTATTGAGATGGAGTATCAATTAGATCAAGTAGAATATATCCTTACTGACTTTTTTATTTGTTAATTACCGAGAGAGGATTGTATAATTTTACAACTGAAATTGAGAATTCTCTATCTCCATTTTTAGTTCTATCAGTTTTTGCTTCATTTACTTTGAAGTTCCATTTTTAGGTACATATGTATTTAGGATTATCATGGTCTCTTGGTGAATTAACCACTTTGCCATAATGAAAAATACTTTTTAAATATCTGGTAGTGTATCTTGTTTTGAAAACTACTTTGTGTGAAAATACCATAGCTGCTCTAGCTTTCTTATGATAGGTTTCCATCATGTTATCTTATCTGTGTCACTGTATTTAAAGTGGATTTCTTGTATGGTGTATATAGTTAGTTCATCTTTTTAAAACATACAATATGAGCGGTGCCTGGGTGGTTCATTTGGTTAAGAGTCTAACTCTTGGTTTCTGCTTAGGTCATGATCTCATGGGTCGTGAGATTGAGCCCCCCATTGGGCTCTGCACTCATGGGGAATCTGAAGATTCTCTCCCACTGCCCCTCCCCACATGCTCTCTTTTTTTCTCAAATAAATAAATATTTAAAAAGTATATATAATTTGACAACTCTACCTTTTAATTTAGGCTTTTAGGCCATTTGTATTTAATAGCATTTTCTATATGATCACATTGAAATATATTGTTTAATTTCAAAGTAGACTTAGTTTTTTTAAGAGCAGTTGTTTTTTTTTTTAAGATTTTACTATGTATTTCACAGAAAGAGAGAGAGAGACAGCAGGTGCAGGAACATGAGCGGGGGAGTGGGAGAGGGAAAGCAGGCTTCAGGCACCCCCCCACCCCGCCGCAACAGGGAGCCCAGTGTGGGACTCCGTTCCAGGACCCTGGGATCATGACCTGAGCCAAGGGCAGTTGCTTAACAACGGAGCCACCCAGGCACTCCTTAAGAGTAGTTTTCTATTTGCAACAAAATGGAGCAGGAGCTACAGAAACTACAAACTCTTGGCATCCCCAGCCTCCCCCACTATCAATATCCCACACCAGAGTGCTGTGTTTATTACAGTTGATGAGCTTCTCCTGAGGCACCATTATTACCCAAAGTCCATTGTTTACACGGGGGTCACTCCCGGTGCTATCCAGTCTATGGGTTTGGACAAATGTACAATCACAAGGACCCACTACCATAGCATGCTACAGAATAGTTTTACTGCCCTAAAAGTCCTCTTTTCTCTGCATACTCCTCTTTTCCTCTCTCCCAATCTCTGGTAATCACTGATTCTCTCATCATTTCTTTCTTTGGTTATGCTTGTTTTTCAGAATGTCAAATAGTTGTAATCATATCGTATGTAGCCTTTTTACTTAGTAAAATGTATTTAAGGTCCCCCCATGTCATTTCATGACTTGTTGGCTCATTTCTTTTTAGTGCTGAATAAGATTCCTTTGTCTGGATGTACCACAGTTTACTTATCTGTTCACCTACTGAAGGACATCTTGGTTGCTTCCAAGTTTTGGCAATTATGAATAAAGCTACTATAAACATCAGTGTGCAGGTTTTTATGTGGACATGTTTTCAGCTCTTTTGGCTAAATACCAATATGCATAATGATTAGATCATATGGTAAGAGTATGTTTAGTTTTCTAAGAAGCTGCCAAACTGTCTTCCAGAGGGACTGTGCAATTTTGCATTTTCACCATCAGTGAATGAGAATTCTTGTTGCTCCACAGCATTGCTAGCATTTGGTGTTGTCAGTGTTCTGGATTTTGGCCATTCTAATGGATGTGCAGTGATATCTCACTGTTGTTTTAATTTGTATTTCTCTCATGACATATAATGTGGAGCATCTTTTCATATGTTTGTTATCTGTGTATCTTCCTTGGTGAGGTGTCTGTTCAGGTCTTGAACCTATTTTTTGTTTGCTGTTGAGTTTTAATAGTTTGTATATATTTTGAGTAATAGTCCTTTGTCAGATAGGTCTTTTGCAAATATTTTCTCCAAGTTTGTAACTTGTCTTCTTGTTCTCTTGACAGTGTCTTTTGCAGAGCAGAAGTTTTAAAATTTAATGAAGTCCAGATGATTATTTCTTCCAGGGTTATATTTAATGTCATTGCCATATATTTAAAAAGTCATCTGATTTTCTCCTATTTTCCTCAGTAGTTTTATAGTTTTTTGTTTTGCATTTAGGCCTATTAATTACTATAAGTTATTTTTTGTGGAAGGTGTAAGGGTTATTTTTTAATTTATTCTTTGTTCCTTGTTTTCCCTTTTCTACATTCTTTTGCGTTAACTCAAAAGTTAACACTCATTTCATCTATGATATTGGATTGTAAGTTATATGTCTCTGTTTTATCTTAGTGGTTGCTCTAGGGTTTAAAATATTAATCTTTAATGTATCATGGAGTATCTTCAAATAATATTATACCTCTTTATGTATAGTGAAAGAACTTTATAATAGGATGTTTTCATTTGTTCTCCTATCCTTTGTACAATTTTTGTCATATATTTTATTTTGGCATTTTATGAACTCTATATGATATGCTATTTTTTTCTCCAAAAGGTAAATTATTTTTTAAAGAGATTGGAAGAGCAAGAAAAATAGCTTTTGTATTTGTACATATAGTCACAGATCTGGTGCTCTTTATTCCTTTGTGTTTCCATATATATTTTTTAAAGTCTTTATTTATTTATTTGACAGAGATCACAAGTAGGCAGAGAGGCAGGCAGAGAGAGAGAGGGGGGAAGCAGGCTCCCCACTGAGCAGAGAGCCTGATGCAGGGCTTGATCCCAGGACCCTGGGATCATGACCTGAGCTGAGGCAGAGGCTTAACCCACTGAGCCACCCAGGCACTCCATGTGTTTCCGTATTTTCATCTAGTATCACTTTCCTTCTTCCTTCCTTCTTTTTTTATTAACATATAATGTATTATTTGCCCCAGGGGTACAGGTCTGTGAATCATCAGTCTTACACAATTCACAGTGCTCACCATAGCACATACCTTCCCCAGTGTCCACAGGCAGCCACTCTATCCTTCCCCCTCTCCCCTAGCAACCCTCAGTTTGTTTCCTGATATTAAGAGTCTCTTATGGTTTGTCTCCCTCCCCGGCCCCATTTTGTTTCATTTTTCCGTCCTTCCAGTGTGACCCCCCTGTCATCCCTCTCAAATTCCTCAAGTTAGAGAGATCATATGATAATTGTCTTTCTCTGATTGACTTATTTTGTTTAACATAATACCCTCTAGGTCCATCCATGTCACTGCAAATGTCAAGATTTCATTTTTTGATGGCTGCGTAGTATTCCATTGTATATAAAACCACATCTTCTTTATCCATTTTTCTGTTGATGGGCATCTAGGCTCTTTCCATAGTTTGGTTACTGTGGACATTGCTGCTATAAACATTTGGGTGCACGTGCCCCTTCAGATCACTACATTTGTATCTTTAGGGTAAATACCCAGTAGTGAAATTGCTGGGTTGTAGGGTAGTTCTATTTTCAACTTTTTGGGGAACCTCCATACTGTTCCAGAGTGGCTGCACCAGCTTGATTCCCACCAACAATGTAGGCAGGTTCCCCTTTCTCTGCATCTTTGCCAACACTTGTCATTTCCTGACTGGTTAATTTTATCCATTCTAACTGGTGTGAGGTGGTATCTCACTGTGGTTTTGATTTGTTTTTCCCTGATGATGAGTGATGTTGAGCACTTTTTCATGTGTCTGTTGGCCATCTGGATGTTTTCTTTGTAGAAATGTCTGTTCATATCTTCTACCCATTTCTTGATTGGATTAGATGATCTTTGGGTGCTGAGTTTGATAAGTTCTTTATAGATTTTGGATACTAGCCCTTTATCTGTCATGTGCAAATATCTTCTCCCATTCTGTCAGTTGTCTTTTAGTTTTGTTGACTGTTTCCTTTGCTCAGAAAAAGCTTTTGATCTTGATGAAGTCCCAACAATTCATTTTTGCCCTTGCTTCCCTTGCTTTAGGCAATATTTCTAGGAAGAAGTTGCTGCGGCTGAGGTCGAAGAGGTTGCTGCCTGTGTTCTCCTCAAGGATTTGGATGAATTCTTGTCTTACATTGAGGTCTTTCATCCATTTGGGTCTATTTTTGTGTGTGGTGTAAGGAAATGGTCCAGTTTCATTTTTCTGCATGTGGCTGCCCAATTTTCCCAACACCGTTTGTTGAAGACACTGTCTTTATTCCATTGGATATTCTTTCCTGCTTTGTTGAAGATTAGTTGACCACAGAGTTGAGGGTCTATTTCTGGACTCTCTATTCTGTTCCATTGATCTTTGTGTCTGTTTTTGTGCTAGTACCATACTGTCTTGATGATGACAGCTTTGTAATGGAGCTTGAAGTCTGGAATTGTGATGCCGCCAACATTGGTTTTATTTTTCAACATTCCTCTTCCTGTTTCCATATAAATTTTAGGATTATTTGTTCCATTTCTTTGAAAAAACTTGATGGTATTTTTGTAGCGATTGTGTTAAATGTGTAGATTGCTCTAGGTAGCATAGACAGTTTCATAATATTTCTTCTTCTAATCCATGAGGATGGTATGTTTTTCCATTTCTTTGTGTCTTCCTCAATTTCTTTCATGAGTACTGTATATTTTCTGAATACAGATCCTTTGCCTCTTTGGTTAAATTTATTTCTGGGTATCTTATGGTTTTGAGTGCCATTGTAAATGGGATCATCTACTTAATTTCTCTTTCTTCTGTGTTGTTGTTGGTATACAGAAATGCAACTGATTTCTGTGCATTGATTCAATAAAGCATCAGAATATAAAATCAAGGTACTTTTCTTCTTTCTGAAGAACTTCCTTCAAGAATTCCAGTAATCCAGGGGCGCCTGGGTGGCTCAGTCGTTAAGCGTCTGCCTTGGGCTCAGGTCATGATCCCGGGGTCCTGGGATCGAGCCCCACATCCGGCTCCCTGCTCTGTGGGAAGCCTGCTTCTCCCTCTCCCACTCCCTCTGCTGTGTTCCCTCTCTCGCTGTGTCTCTCTCTGTCAATAAAAATGAATAAAATCTTAAAAAAAATTCCAGTAATCCAGATCTAATGGCAGCTGAGTCTCTCAACTTTTGTTTTTTTGCAAGTCTTCATTAATTTACTTTCATTTTGGAAGACAGTCTCACTGGTATAGAATTCTAGTTTTCTTTCAGTAGTTTAAACATGTTACTCTCTTTACTTCTAGCTTGGAGAGTTTCCAATGAGAAATATGCTTAATATTCATGTTTTTGTTACTCTTTAGGTCATGTTCTTCCCCCACCCCTAAGTGCTTTTAAGATCATATTTTTATCACAGGTTATTAGCAATTAAATTATGATGTGCCTTGTATTTTTCTTTCTGTTTAGTATTTTGGGCTACAATGATGCTCTTTGGCCTGCTTTTGTAATTTTTATCAAATTTGGAAAATGGTCACTCTTTCTTTAAATCTATGCTCTCTCTTTTTATCTTTTCTTTATGAGCGTGTCATTGCAAGTTATTCAACCACTTGCTATTGTCCCACAAGTTACTGATCTCTGTGTTTCTTTGTTATCTTTTCCTTTCTTTGCTTCATATGTAATAGTTTCTCATGCTGTGTCTTCAAGTTCACAGACCTTTTCTTTTCTACATCATCTGTTAATTTCATCAAGTGTATTTTTAATCTCAACTAGGACATTGTACTTTTCATCTCTAGGAGTTTCATCTATTTTTGTTTGTTTTAATTTGGTAGTATCTGTTTTGTCTTCCCTCATTATGCTCATGTTTTTCTCTATATTTTTTTATTTTTTATTTTTCATTTAAAAAATATTTTATTTATTTATTTTTTTAAATATTTTATTTATTTATTTGACAGAGATCACAAGTAGGCAGAGACTCAGGCAAAGAGAGAGGAGGAAGCAGACTCCCTGCAAGACAGAGAGCCCGATGCGGGGCTCGATCCCAGGACCCTGGGATCTTGACCTGAGCCGAAGGCAGAGGCTTTAACCCACTGAGCCACCCAGGCGCCCCATTTTATTTATTTATTTGACAGAGACACAGGAAGAGAGAGAACACAAGCAGGAGGAATGGGAGAGGGAGAAGCAGGTTTCCTGTTGTGCAAGGAGCTGGATTTGGGGCTCGATCCCAGGACCCCAGGATCATAACCTTAGCTGAAGGCAGACACTTAATGACTGAGGCACCCAGGTGCCCGATATTCTTTTTTTTTTTAAGTTGAAGTGTTTAACATAAACATTTAACATAAAATATTATACTAGTTTCAGGTGTACAGCATAGTGATGCAACATTTATATGCATTATGAAGTGATCACTACCATAAATCTAGCTTCTATCACCACAAAAAGTTGTTACATGTTATTAACCAATATATTCTCAATACTGTACATTGTATCTCCTATTTATAACTGGAAGTTAATACTTTTAATCTTCTATCCTATTTCACCCATTTTCCCTCTTGCCCCCCCCCCCCCCCCCGGCAACTACCAGATTGTTCTCTGTATCTATGCATCTATTTCTGCTTTTTTCCATTTGTTCCTTTGTTTTGTTTTTAGGTTCCAAATACACTGAAATCATACGGTATTGGTCTTTTTCTGTGTGGCCTAGCATAATATACTCTAGGTCAATCTATATTGTCGCAAATGGCAAGATTTCATTCTTTTTTAATGGCTGAGTAATATTCCATTTTATATATCTTTTTATCCATTTATCTTTTTATCCATTTATCTCTCAGTAGACATTTAAGTTGCTTCTGTATTTTGGCGGTTATAAATAATGCTGCAGTAAGCATAGAGATGCTTATATCTTTTTGAAGTAATGGTTTTATTTTCTTTGGATAAATACTCAGAAGTGAAATTGCTGGATCACATAGTAGTTCTATTTTTAATCTTTTAAGGAACATCTATACTGTTCCCTAGTGGTTGAACAAACTTACCTTCCCACCACAAGTGTTCCTTTTTCTTTAAATATTGTTATTTCTCATCTTGTTATTTCTCATCTTTTTGATACTACCCATTCTGGCAGGTTTGAGATGACATCTAATTGTGTGTGGTTTTTATTTTCATTTCCCTGTTGATTAGTCATGTTGAGCATCTTTTTATATGTCTGTTGGCCATCTATATGTTTCTTTGGAGAAATGTCTATTCAGGTGCTCTGTATATTTTGAAACTAGATTGTGTGGGTGGTTTTCTTTTTTTGATATTGAATTGCATGAGTTCTTTATGTATTTTGGATATTAACCCCATCAATTTTATCATTTGCAAGTATCTTCTCCCATTAATAGGTTGTCTTTTTGTTTCATTGATGGTGACTTTCACTGTGCAAAAGCTTCTTGGTTTGATGTAGTCTCATTTGTTTATTTCCCTATATTCTTGAGCAGTTGAGAATATTTATAATAGCTATTTTAAGATCTTTGTTAATTTTATTATGTTTGTCATTTCTGGATCTGTTTATATTGATTTTTCTCCTGGTTATGAGTCATATTTTTCCAGCTGCTGTATATAATTAATAATTTTGACTTGGTGCCAGACAATCCCTCCCTCACTTCTTGTGAATTTTTTGTTGTAGGGCATAGAATTTTGCTATATTCTTTTAGTATTAGATTTTTAAAATGTCATCCAGTTAAATTTTGGGGGATTTGTTTGATTCATTTGAAGCTTCTTTTATGCTTTGTTAGTGAGGTCCAGGGCATCTTTTAGTCCAGGGCCAAGTTAATTTTATTTCTGAGAGATACCTTTCTGAGGATTTTAATTTATCTTGCTAGAATTATGATGTCTTTTCTACTCTGACTGATGGGAACACAAGCATTTCCCAGTCCTGTGCAATCTTGGAGAATTATCTACTCTTTTGTAGGTGGAGAGGGGTAGGGATTGGTCTTTGTTACTCTATCACAGTCAGGAATGACGTCCTATAGGGTATTTTTGAATTATGAACTCATATTCTTCAATGGGTATATGTTATTACAATTTTTATTTGTTGTGTCAGTTTATATAAATTTTTTCAAAGAATTTGTTCATTTCATATAAGTCATGAGATTTGTATAAGATTGTTTATGGTGTCTTGTTATATTCTTTAATGTCACTAGGATCTATAATATCTCATCTTTTTTTTTTTTAAAGATTTATCTATTTATTTGACAGAGAGAGAGAGATCACAAGCAGGCAGAGAGAGAGGGGGAAGCAGACTCCCTGCTGAGCAGAGAGCCCGATGTGGGACTCAATCCCAGTATCCCGAGATCATGACCTGAGCCAAAGGCAGAGGCTCAACCCACTGAGTCACCCGGTGCCCCATCTCATCATTTTTTTTTTAGAGAAATTTTTTTTTAGATTTTTATTAATTTATTTATTTGACAGAGATCACAAGTAGGCAGAGAGAAAGGAAGGGAAGCAGGCTCCCTGCTGAGCAGAGAGCCCAGTGTGGGGCTTGATCCCAGGACCCTGGGGTCATGACCCGAGCCGAAGGCAGAGGCTTTAACCCACTGAGTCACCCAGGTGCCCCTTAAGAGAATATTAAATCGCTTATTGATTACACACGATAATGTATGAAACACAAGCTTTAATCTCATCTATAATTTTATCTGATACCATAATTCAATTTAGATATATTGCATAGGATATACCAACAATCATATTAATAACCAAATAAACTCCAGGACTTTGCTTGGGTGACCTTTTATTTTATTTTATTATTTTTTTAAAAAAAAATATTTAATTTATTTATTTGACAGACAGAGATTACAAGTAGGCAAGAGAGGCAGGCAGAGAGAGAGAGGAAGCAGGCTCTCCAAGGAGCAGAGAGCCCAACGTGGGGCTTGATCCCAGGACCCTGGGATCGTGACCTGAGCCAAAAGCAGAGGCTTTAACCCACTGAGCCACCCAGGCGCCCCTTGGGTGACCTTTTAATGGTGAACTCCAGGTCACAACACATTAACTGTCATTTGAACTACACCAAGGTTTGTGTAGACAATGGCTTCTGTGCCCAAGCAGGTTACAAACAAATTTCAAAAGGAGACAGTGTTCATCTGCTCACTGTGCCATTGCTGGTGTGGCCAGTGATAGAAGCCGGATGACGTAAACGGGCTGAAACATTTGTCGACTTGGCCATTTAGAACCTTTTTCATGGTCATGCTTTCTGGAAGCTATTACATGTCATACCGAGACCTTCACACTTTCTGCTCAGTCCTCTATGTCCATCCACATGTGTCTACCCCGGACCTCCTTGTCCTTCATTGTTTTGTCTCTTTCCTTTCAAGTCCCTGACCAGCGGCCAGGCTCTCTGCCACTGCTCCCAAGTTAGTATACTCCAACCTGGGGCCATTTCTCCTTCCACATAAAGTGGATGACTGACTAGTTATACCACTGAAAATTCTACCCAGTGGGAGGAGTTTTTTTCTCAACATTGTCTTTCAAATCTATCCCTGAATCTATTACCTGCCTGTCAAGTCTACACACTTGTAAACTGACTCAGACTTTTTGTTCCTCCTTCATCCGGTTGTATGGGGCACCCCATATAGCCATAGGAATAAGCTGGAGAAACGGATGGGTGCCCATGGGCTGTGGACTGGTGGTGCTACTCCTGCTTGATTTGAGATGGGCCCCTTCCTAGATTGGATGTTGCTCACCTCTAAAATGGAGCTGAAAAATTAACAAGCAGGAAACAACAGTGTTGGCGAGGATGTGGAGAAAGGGGAACCTCCTACACTGTTGGTGGGAATGAAAGCTGGTGTGGCCGCTCTGGAAAACAGCATGAAAAACAGTTCCTCAAAAAATTGAAAATAGAGTTGCCCTATGACCCAGCAATTACACTACTGGGTATTTACCCTAAAGATACAAATGTAGTGATCCAAAGGGGCACGTGCATCTGAATGTTTATAGCAGCAATGTCCACAATAGCCAGACTATGGAAAGAACCTAGATGTCCATCAATAGATGAATGGATAAAGAAGAGTGGTATATATATACAATGGAATACTATGCAGCCATCAAAAATGATATCTTAACAATTTGCAATAAGGTGGTTGGAACTAGAGAGTATTATGCCAAGTGAAATAACTCAATCAGAGAAAGACAATTATCATATGGTCTCTCTGATATGAGGAATTTGAGAGGCAATATTCTGCAAAAACGAGAACTATCTCCCACATGCAGTATATGCATTGAATAAAAGACTTTCCTCTCATGGCCCCAGGTTGGGCAGGGAGTCCTGGGGGTTGGGAGAGAAAAAAATGAAACAAGATGGGACAGGGATGGAGACAAACCATAAGAGACTCTTAATCTCAGGAAACAAACTGAAGGTTGCTGGAGGGGATAGGGTGGCTGGGTGATGGACACTGCGGAGGGTATGTGCTATGGTGAATGCTGTGAAATGTGTAAGCCTGATGATTCACAGATCTGTATCCCTGGGGCAAATAATACATTATATGTTAATAAAATACAGATAAATAAAAAAAAAAAAAAAAAAAGGAACCTGACATCACCCTGAAGGAATTCTAATTTCATGCTGTTGGGATAGTATACCAAGATGGCTTCAGAGTAGACTAACTTAGCACATTTGAAAAAAAAAAAAAGGACACATTTATTCAGTGTCATAAAAAGACTGTTACATTTAGCAATCAACATCATGGGTGCAAAAAAAAAAACTACATTAAAACCCCTTGTTTGAATGCTTTACACTTTCCACAGAACAGACACTAAAATAAGCTGTTATACAATTAGTCACAAATACAGTCCTCGAGATTTTTGCCCATACACATGCGTATTGTCCAAAACATGTCTTCTTTGTAACAGGTAGGCCCTGCCACCACTGTGCACGGCTGAGTTCACAAGTCTGTTGTAACCTGTAGCTTCCCTGTCACTTCTCGGGCTCTCCTCTCCTGCTCAGCTTTGTTTCCTGGCAGCAATGAAAACCTTCTGCCACTGCCGTAGCGACTGCTGCTGCTGGAGCCACCACAGCCACCTGGGTTTCGTGGTTTGGCGAAGTATTGGCCTCCGTGACCATAGGGACCAGAGTGTCTGCCTCCAAAACTTCCCCCTTTCATGGGTCCAAAATTTGAGGACTGATTGTTGTAATTGCCAAAGTCATTATAGCTTCCGCCACCTCCTAAGTTGGCTTCGTTACCGTCACCGTAGCCGCCTCCGCCTCCTCCGCTGACGCAGCGGTCCTAGCTGCCGCCCCGCCATAGCACTGCGCTGGTTTCCACAGCCCTGTCCACCACTTCGTAGCCCCTGTTTCTTCCAGAACAACCAGGGCCGCCTCCTCATAACCACCATCGTTACCAATCCCCACTGCCACCGTATCCACCACCACCTCAACTGCCACCAAAGCCACATCGACCACGGAAGTTCCCTCCACGACCAAAGTTGTCATTCCCACCAAAACTGCCTCCAGCACCACCACCGAAGTTTCCAGAACCACTCTGACCTCTTTGGCTGGATGAAGCACTAGCCATCTCTTGCTGACATAGGGCTTTTCTCACTTCACAGTTGTGGCCATTCACAGTATGGTATTTTGAATAACAATCTTGTCTACAGAGTCATGGTCATCAAATGTTACAAAAACAAAACCCTTCTTTTTGCCACTGCCTCAATCAGTCATGATCTCAATTGCTTCGATTTTCCCAAACTGTTCAAAAGAATCTCTTAGATGATATTCTTCAGTGTCTTCTTTAACGCCACCAACAAAAATCTTTTTCACAAAAGGTGAAAGTGGGCTTAAGTGGGCACCATGTCTTTGAGAATCTTCTCTTGAGACAGCCCTCTTTGGTTCCACAACTCTTCCACCCACCTTGTGTGGCCTCGAGTTCATGGCTGCATCCACCTCCCCGACAGGGGCACACGTGACAAAAGCAAAGCCTCTGGAGCACCAGGTGTTTGGATCTCTCATTACCACACAGTCTGTAAGTGTTCCCCATTGCTCAAAATGGCTCCTCAGACTCTCATCAGTTGTTTCAAAGCTCAGACCTCTGACAAAGAGCTTCTGCAGCCGTTCAGGTTCTTTGGGAGACTCTGACTTAGACAGGATAGTGGAGGGAGGGGAGACTTTGACAATGCTTATTTGGTGGTGTCCATGGGCAGAAAGGATGTGATATCTCATCTTTAATTCCCAATATTAGTGATTGTGGAACCCAGAGTGCCCTAGAGCATTTCTCTCAGTTCTCCTTCTCTGCCATGCTCCCAGACTTCTGCAGGCCCTGTACACCTGTGCCTCAGAGTGTGGTGTGTCTCTCTCATCTCTTCTGTTTTTCTCCTAATACCCCTCATCAACAAAGTATCATTAAGAAATAATTGATAGTTGGAGTAAATAACTGGTATGATATATGGCTGTATGAGCTTTTGCAAGCTAATTGCTGAATTTTTCAGGAATTTTGCAAGCCAGTTTTTAAACACAGACTTCATTAAAGATTAAGCTATAAAAAAGAATTAATATACATCATTGTATAAGTTCAAGGTATAAAATATGATGGTTTGATTTACATGTATTGTAAAATAGCCCACCAGGTATTCATCATCACATATAGATAAAAAGAAAAGGAAGAAGAAAAGGAAGAACAAATTTTTTCCTTGTGATGAGAACTGTTAGTATTTACTCTCTTAGCAACTTTCCAGTGTGTCATACAGCAGTTGTTAACTATAGTTATCATGGTGTATATTACATCCCTAGTAATTACTTATCTTATAATTGGAAGTTTACCTTCTGATTACCCTTCTCCAATCCCTGCTGTCATGATTTCTTACACAAATGTGATCTCTTTTTCTATGATTTTTTTTAAAGATTCCATTTGTAAGTGAGGTCATATAGTGTTTGTCTTTCTTTCTTTTTTTTTTTTAAATGCTTTATTCATTTGAGAGAGAGAGAGAGAGAGAGAGAGAGAGAACACAAGTAGGGTGAGAAGCAGACTCCCCCCTGCTGGCAGACTGACATGGGGTTTGATCCTAGGACCTGGAGATCATGCCCTGAGCTGAAGACAGGCACTTAACCATCTGAGCCATCCATGTGCCCCAGTGTTTGTCTTTCTCTGACTTATTTCACTTAGCATAATGCCTTCTAGGTCCAACCATGTTGTTGCAAATAGTAGGATTTTTTTCTCTTTTATAGGTATTATTACATTGTATATATACACACCACATTTTCTTTATCCATTGACCTATTGGTGGACATTTAGATTTTTTTCATGTCTTGGATGTGGTAAATAATGCTGCAGTGATCATGCGTGTGCCAGTATCTTTTCAAGTTTGTGTTTCTGTTTCCTTTGGATTTATTCCCAGATGGGGCTCATGGACATTTGATGAAGATCTGTGGAAAAGGTGCAGATTCTTTTTGTTTAGTTCTCCCAGGGATTCTAAAGTCTTATACTATCCCCTAACTGGTGTTTAAAGTTTAGTTAAAATTTCAGCTGTTTTCTTCTCACCTGTATCTAAGGTGGTTTTGTCCTAGTCCCCTGTCTCTGCCAAAGATGCAAGCGGCCGAAGAGGGTCAGCATGTTCTGTATTATAGCTCATTGGACTCATTGCATTCTTAGGACACTAATGGACATAAAAACATCTGTGATTTTATAGGTAATCTGCCTTGCTATTGTTAGAATGTAAGTGGTATTCTTCTCAAGTTTCTACTTTTTCTTTTAATGTCCATGCTGAAGGTTGCTGCTAATAGAGACCAATGCTGGCACTGAAGACAAAGAGCAGGGATGATTGGAATGCTTCTGCTCTAGGGGCTATTTCTCACAGCCGGCTATAGCACTGACTCAAGTTCTTACTCCCTTTTTCAAATGGTTATGTTTTGTTGTATCTGGAGGCTTTTGCAGAGCTCTCCATCCTATGCCCTATAACCTGCTACTTTCTAAAATTGATTATTATTATTTTTTTCAATTTTTCACTATGTTCAGTTAGCCAACATATGGTACATCATAAGGTTTTGTTGTAGTGTTCAACAATTCATTAGTTGGGTATAACACGCAGTGCTCATCCCAACGCATGCCCTTCCTAATACCCATCACCTGGTATAACCTGCTATTTTAATAGTTTCTTTTTTTAATTTAAATTCAGTTAGCCAACTTACAGTACATCATTAGTTTCAGATTTAATAATTTTATTTTCTGCCTTGAGTTTTTTTCCGTCTATAATTAAGTACCTTGATGACATGAGTGTTACTAAGATGGGTTTAAAAATATGTGAGTGTTATGTTGAACATATTTATCTATGCTACTTCAGCTGTGTTTCTGTTTTGTCCTTCACTGTCTCGTGTATTACTAAAAGTTAATACTCGAGTGAGGGGTTTTGTCTCCCTCACCTTGTAGCTTACAACTAGGGATGGCGATGGCAGTTATTTAAGATTTCTCGGGGTTTATACTATGATAACCTCATATTCAGATTGTTGTAAAGAGGCTTTAGGTCACTTATTCTGGGGTAAATATATTCCAGTCTTACATCACTCAAAAAATGTAAAGTTTTCTTGAGAGACTCCCAAATTACACTTATTTCCCTACTACAATTCTGCTGAAATGTACTACTGAAACATCATTGAAAACTTAATTATGAATTATTTAATTATTTTTATTATTATTTATTATTGTTGTATTTTATTTAATAAGGAAAAACTAAGCTTTCTTTATGAAGTTTATAAAGCCTACACATTTCCCTTTATTCTTCATCTTGACTAATTGAATTTTTATGCAATGAATCAGTCACTCAAGCCACTTATTTATGACTCTTAGCTCATCCTCCAAATTCAGTTGTCATGAAGTTCATCTGGTGAATATGTCATCTCCTCTCCATCACCTCTCCATGTCACTATCCTAGTCCAAGCCTGCATGGCTTCTCATTTTACTTATTGGCTGTGATGGAAGGCTGCTACATGATTTTGTAGGTTTCAAAGACTCTCCTTACTGATATTTCTTTTGGTTCAGCTTTGCATCACAAAGAAGGCAATTTTCAAAAGTTAACTGAAAAGAGCACACATGAATATCAGCAGCCCTTGATACAAAACCACTTTTAGCTTTAGCTATCATTTACAAAGAAAGTAGTCTAGAGGAATAGCATGTTTTAATAGGCAACTCAGATTTTCAGAAAGCTGTTGACAATAGACTATTTCCAGACAAAGACAAGATTAGAAATGGGATTGCTGGAGCATAAACTCTCTGGGACCCTAGAAACCTAGAAGACTGACTTGGACTTAAGAGGACGTTCTTTGTGAGTTTCAACATGCTGGTGTATAACTCAGTTAATAGGAGCAGGAGCGAGATAGGTGTCAGATGTCTTTCCTTCACCCTTCCAGAGTCACTCTCCACCACTCTCTTCTCTGCTTTGTGGCCTGTACGTACAAAGCACCTTTAGTTCTGCATCAGTGGATTTTCTTAAACGTTAGCTTCCGCTTGGTCATGGCCAATGAGAGATACTGCAGAAGATCAAAAGGTGACAGCTTGGTGAGGTCAGGGGTTTTACTCATCAGATTTGGCCCTGCCGCATTGCCAGAGTATTGGCTGTTTCTCTCCTATGGGTTCTGTCGTGCCTCTTTGGTCATAGGGTGGTTGCAGCCCTACAATTAGTAGCCCCAAGGCACTGTGCTGTACCTCAGTGGTTTCTTTTACTCCCACCTGCGCTTTCTAAATAGTTCTTCCCTTCAGTTACCTCATTTGAGTGTGTCATTTGTTTTCTGTTGGGACTGTGGCTAATGTAGGTAATACTCAAAATATTCAATAACTTACAAGGCAAGGGCAACAACTAATTAAAACAGATGCAGTTATAAACCAGCAACAAGGCAGCACCGGTACGTGCTGTGTAAGTATCCATGTTGGTCACAGAATGTGAAAGAAATATTTTGTAAGTAATAGTAGGTACTGGGGCACCTGGGTAGTTCAGTGGGTTAAAGCCTCTGCTTTCGGCTCAGGTCATGGTCTCAGGGTACTGGGATCGAGCCCCGCATTGGGCTCTCTGCTCAGCAGGGAGCCTGCTTCCCCCTCTCTCTCTGTCTGCCTCCCTGCCTACTTGTGAACTCTCTCTCTCTGTCAAATAAATAAATAAAGTCTTTAAAAAAATAGTAGGTACCTAGTGTCAACGTTTACAGTTAAAAAAAATAAAATAGGTTTAAGATCTGTAATAACATCTTTTCTATTCTCTTCCCCTTCAATATACTATCTAAGTAGCAGAGAAAGAGAGCCTTGGGAGGGCAATCCCATTACCGAAGTGTGGTGACTACACACTGACGGCTGAGTTGTATATCCCCTCCTTTGGGTAGAACTCCAGGTAAGTTTTTGGCCTATAGCTTTCTTGTGAGGCTAACAAAGAAAGTATTCTAGTGTCTCCCTCCAAATCTTGCTCTTAAAACACTAACCCATCATATTTATACGTACACAGAAGCCATTTTCAAGCACACAGGGTCATCTGTTGTATTTAGACCTTCAGCCTCCCCCAGTGTCTCTTCCTATTCCAGTGCAATAGTTTTTTCTGTTTGATGAGTACTTCCCCTCAGGGAGCATTCCATCCTCTGTCCTGGGGACATGCTCACACTGTGCAGTACCGCTACTGCCGTATGGGAGAACCTTTCCTGGAAACCACTGTTTCCAGGAAAATTTTTCACTGTTCTCTGTGCTTCAAGGTGCTTCTCACTCTGTATTGTGATTAATAGTGCATGTTTCTGTTGCCATTGCTAGATTTTGATCTCCTTGAAAGCAGGGATCAAATCTTTTCATTTTTATAACCTTAGGGCTTACAACACTGGATGTGATGGATTCGATAAACATCTGTTGAACCAAATTCATTGAATTCAGTTCCTGCAGGTTTGATGGCGAGCATGTGACAGAGCAGGGATTCAAATCCAGTTCTACTGACTCCCGGGTCCGCGCTCTTATCCCTGCCAAGGGGTACTGTGGTTCCTCGTGTGTTCACAGCAGTTGTTTCTCTAATAGATGAAGGTTGATTTTTGTTAATGTTGGGTTTGCCTCATATTTTAGGAGATTGATGATTTCTTATGTGTCTTCTCAACTCTGATTTACATGTACAGCGATTAGTTTTGTGTTTTTTGTACCACAGATCTAAAAAATAAGAGTTTCAAACATGCCATTGAAAATAAGATTTTTTTTTTTTCTTATAAGTTCTAGTCCCATTCTTTCCTTTCGTGGCAGGGAGCGAGAGCAAAATGAGAGGCAGAGGTATATAAACTGTTCGTGTAATACCACAGAGAGCCTGATGTATAGTAATGGGTCCACGATCGTAAACGTCTCTCTTGGCACTCTTACTACTGTCAGATTATTACTGTGTTCTCAGATTCAGCTGAATGTGTTCAAGGATCTTCTTTGGTCTGAAAGGTCAGCTGCTTTTAGTTGTGCACTGGTAGAATACTAATATGTCCTTATTCAAATTACCTGCTACAGCACTTATTAAATTGATGGCCTTGTGCTCTAATTTAATACTGGTGTCGTTCAGAGGCGGGCTGCAGCAGCACTCTCTGCTGAACTGGGTGACGCTGAGGCAAAGTTCAAGCTGAAACCGTGGTTTGGGGCTGCATTTTCCCACTAAATTAGCAGTCAGATGCAGTGTATAATTAATTAGCACAAACCAGGGAAAGCTTGTCATTTAATAAGCCTTTTTTATTTCCACATTACACAAACAGTGGGAATTGATCCATTAAGTGCCTGGCTATTAATGCTGTTTAATGTATGTCTGGTTGTTAAATTGAAATGTCTAGGTACATACGTCCAGAGTTTAAGAGCTCCTCGTAGTTTGTTCAGTATTTGCTCAGATTTGAAGTCATGTTCCACAGAATCAATAATAGCTTCATTACTGAATTTGAGCCTGATTCAAACATGCATATGGATTTAAACGGGATGTTTCAGCGTGGTCTCAGAAACGAGTTTCCGTATATATGTCTTAAAGTCCAGCCAGTCCCCTCCCCCAGAATTAAATATTGCATTGTGTTTGCAGCATTCTCTGCTTCCTTTCTTTTTGATATAATCCTTGTGCCTGCAGTTGCCTAAGGCGGAGAATAACTTTTTCTTCGCGGTGGTATTCAGCGTTGTATCATGGAACTGTAGTAGGAACGAGCCTTATGAAATCCACAGAATGAGATTTCAGCTATCCTGCCAAGATGGCTAGAAGGGCACAAAGACTTGTCTGTGGCCCGAGTATCACGCAAAGCATTGGATATTTAAAACAGCACCAACCTCATCTCTTTTCTAAAAAAGATTAAGGATTATTCACAGTTTTGTGAACTGGTTGTTCATAGTTGGGAGGTGATTAACAGATGCATTCTTTAGAGTAAATATCATCACATCTTATGTGCGCAAATGACAACATTAAATGCGTCCCGCTGACCTTTTTTTTTGTTAATGCAGACAGGAAAACTAAAAACCTGAAAGTGAAATGACTTCAAGAAGGGGAGTAATTTGTTTGAACTGTTGATGAGGGCCATTTGCGCCATGGAAAAATTACTGTATTTGCCAATGTCCATTACATTTAAATGAGTGAAGTTAGTCCCTATGTGAATTATTAACTATCAAAGAAGTTAATTATGTGTACATGTGTGTTTGTGTGTACACACACATATATATGGAAAGGTACCTTGAGGACTCTTAAAAAAGACCACCAAACATAATCACAAAACTATGGCAATATCTCTGATTTTTTTTTCTTATAAACTGAGAAAACTTTCTACAGGTTTACATAGGGAATATTAAGGCTGTATTATTGTTAAAGGATACCACTTGGGATTATTTTTTCTTCTGTAATTAGCAGAAATATTTGAGTTGTGAATATTTTGTACTGAAGAATGATGAATTAAAATGTCTGTGGCATTTTAATACTCATGTTTTGGGACCAGTTCAGATCTGTGTTATAGCATTTACCTTATTCAGGCTTATATTATAGTCAGATGTTTCCATGTTTGTCTCCTGTCTTGACTGAAAAGTCCTCCAGTGCTGAGGCATGTCTAACTATGGCATTATACTTTTAATTTTTTATTATTTTGGCACAATAAAAAATGTATAGTGCATTTGGGTGGTACTCAAATGGGGAAAACTTTTTTAAATTGAATGGGTAATTATCTTAAAAGGAAAGTAAGCAAAATATTTTATTTCCTCACACTCAATCCACATAATGCCCCCCCAAATTAATTTATTGTGCTAGTAAATATATAATTTTGGATCTTCCATTAAATTTCTTGCCTGGCCAATTTCTCAAACAGTAGCAGAACTACCTTCATGATGTCACTGTCCTTTTCTCAGCGAGAAAGTTTTATGCTTATTTATTCACTAACAAACTCATTTATTGAATCAGTCATTCATTAGTTCTCCAACATTTAATCAGGGTTATTTTATGCCAATAACTCAATAACACACAAATATATTGAAAGATTTTTTTTATCATTCCCTTTTAATAGTATACACTGCCTTTCTTAGTTATTTTATTTATCAATTAAAATGTATTTTCATTACCTGCTGAACTTGTTAAGCTTTTGTGTTAGAATTAGAGCCAGTCACCAGTATTTCCAGTTCTGCCTCCTTAAAGTTAGGTATATAAAATATAGATTTGGCAAGTGGCTTGTGAGAAGTGTGTGATATGTTACATTGTCTTCCTTCTGGCACTCTGGCCATGGAACCTGTGTTGAGATAATCATCAGCTTGAGTTCCTGGGTTTCTACAGTAAATAAAACCTCTTATCCACCTGTTGACCAGGTGGTAAGTTAGAAAGGAATTTTGGGTACTAATATTTGGGTATTGTTCACTTCCACCATATAATCTTGCCTATCCTACTCTGTAAATTATTATAAATATGTTTTCTTCTTGAATGCCTTTACATACCTGAAAAGTAAACTAAGAGAAAGAAACATTTTTTAAAATATATATTCAAAACCATTTTGGCTTTATAGAACAAAATTTGGTAAAGAATCCTAATTTTTCATGATTTTTAAGTTTATATATAAAAATAGTAGCCTATGGAC
Organism: Mellivora capensis; assembly: GCA_004024625.1. Classification (NCBI taxonomy): domain Eukaryota; kingdom Metazoa; phylum Chordata; class Mammalia; order Carnivora; family Mustelidae; genus Mellivora; species Mellivora capensis. The sequence goes on along the minus strand of PISX010002335.1, from coordinate 47,029 downwards.
TAAAATTTAAGTTCTTCTGTGATAATTTTTTATTTTTAATTAACCAACAAAAGGGTACCTTAAAAGCTAATAACTCTTCCTAAGCCCCAGTAAGATTGTAATTTATCTAATTGTGTGAATGACATGTCTAATTTGTAACACTGGGTCAAAGAACAGAATGACAAATCTCATTTTTTTTCATTGGTCTATTTAATAGAATTGTTGATATACTTGGATAATTTAAGTAATTACTGATCTAAAAACAATTATTGACCTAAAAATACAACTCATGAACAACATTTTGTTGAGATAAAAATAAAGTTTACTTCACAGTAAATTCTGTCAACTTTAACCATTTCATACTTTTGCTACATAGTATTTATTGATATTAACAATTCTAAATAAAATTTCTCAGGAGTAGTAATATCTAAAAATGACTAGCCTCTTAGTTTTTCACTGATTTTTAAATATTAGCTTAACACAATTATTTTTAAACCTGTCATCTGTAAAAATGTAGAAAATGAATAATAAATGTTAGCTAAAAACTGATGGGTCCATGTGAGAATATTTTTCTTATTTTTTAAAAATATCTTTGGAATAAAGGACAACTTTAATCTGCACATATAAAATAATAAAAATTTTTAACGAATAAGAATAAACAAAGGGCAATATGTAGATACTTAAATTCGTTCATTAAATGTCATAGTGGACAATCTTTTGGAAAATAGCAAAAACCTTTAATTGGGGTTTGGTTTATATTGGGATTTGAGAATAATGAGGTTTTTTTATGTTGAATTTTTTAACCAGGCTAACTTTGATACATCTAAATCAGATTTGTGGTTTGGTGGTTATTCATTTTATTACCCTATATTGTACAACTGAACAAAACATGATCTCAATAATAAAGTCAAACTATATCTTTAAAATGGCTACCAAAATAAGAATCTAGAACATTCTATAAGGTTATATGTTTGTTACACTATACTCAACCTCTTAAAACTAACGAAGCTCTCATAAATTCCCATTATGTGGTTGAAGATTTATATATAGAGCATTGTCCATTAAAAATAACTTTTTGAGCAAAAACCAAGTGGAAACTTAAGAGTTACAAACTTAAAAAAAGTATTAGAACATCTGAAGCCTACTATGAACTGTATTACAGTATCTGGGAAGTTATGTGGTTAAGATGGTCAAAAATGTTTCCATTCTCTATTTGCTCCATAAAGCTAACAGTGAAATTTCCATACTTTGGGTGATTATTCTTCTAACTTGTTCAAAGTTTTATGAATTTTTATATGCTTTGAGTCTCTGATTTTTTCTAAGAAATGTTTTCTTTTTTCCTTTTTCTTAAAATAATTTTATTTAAGATATTTTTACTAAATGAATTTTGTTTAAAATAGATTTGGTAATCCTCATCTATAATAGTAATAAGAGGAAAATAATTTTAATACTAACAGGAAAAATGGCTAATTAGATTATTGTGGTAAGTGAATTTTGATGTAATCATTAATATGATATGATAGTATACATAAGGATATGCAAAGGTATTCACAGTATATTGCTAGTAAAAATTAAGTTAAAAATAGTATGGATGACTCTGATCCTATTATAAATACATTTTATGTTAGTTTTTTAACATATGCATACATATAGTATGTGCATGTCTATATCTAGGTACGTGATGTATAAAAGACTGGATGCATGAATAAATAGGAGATGAGACTAAAGCTGTTTTCATTTTATTTCTTGGTTATTTGAATTTCCTTTTTTGAATTTAAAAATATTTTTCCAGCCTTACTGAGATAAGCTGAGATATAATAGACATATTGTGTAAGTTTAAGGTGTACAACATGATTTGATACACATATATTGCTAAATGATTATCACAGTAGTGTTAGTTAATACCTTTACAACTTACATAATTACCACTTATTTGTGGTGAGAACATGTAAGGCCTATTCTCTTCATAACATCCAAGTATGTAATACGGTCTTGTTTACCAGAGTCACCATGCTGTATTGAATTTTCTTAATTTTGTAAGATGAACAGTGTGTTGTCTTTGTATTGGGTGAAAGAAAATACGTTTTGTGACCTATCAGAGAACACTGTTAAAGAAAATTTATTTCATTAGACTATCTGACAACTTTATTACAATAATATTATAAACCTTTGAATAAAGCTATCATGAAAACTTTTAAGTAATGATTTTGCAAACATGAAGGAAATGATGTTTTTTCCCTTTTTCCTACTTAGGTATTTTGAAATTGATATTTTGAAGTGAGTTAGCTAAAGATATGTTGCACAATAATCATGAAAACATCAGCCCATTAAGCTTGTTGTCCTGACCTAAGCGATGTTTTCATTGAGAGAAGTATGGTCCTCAAGATAATCCCACATAAGGCACCAAAATCAGCATTAAAGGGTTTTTGTATTACTGATGAATGTGCATGGCTGAAAGGAGATAATTTTTTAAAGTTCTAAATAGTGTTTAAATTTCTAAGAGAAGAGCTGCTTTAACAGAGATTCATCTCTCTTTTTTTTTTTTTAACACATATGTACATATAAAAGAAGAATACAAAAGAATGGCCACATGTATTTTTAAAAAAATACTTTGGCAGGATCTGAAGAAATAATTCCTGTTGAAATAAAAAGTACACTATTGAAAATGTATTTTCTCTGACAGAAACATGAACAATTATTTATATTTCATACTTATTATGACTATAGACAAAATAGTAAGAAAACATAAATAATTGTTCATGTTTCTGTCAGAAAAAATACATTTTCAATAGTGTACTTTTTTTATTCTGGCCATTATATTTAGGTTTGATACAAGTGAAAAACTCAAAGAATGCAAATATTTTTATTGGCCATTCAAAAATGATGATATTATTTATTTAGTAGTATTTGAAGTACAAAATTAGACATGCACATTCTGTGTAGGCTACTTGTTTTATTCCCATCTGAATTAACTGAAATATATTTCCCAGTAAATATCTTTAGCCTGAAGCCTAGAGTATGGGAAAGTTATTGTGAAAAAACAGTTTTGGAATATCCTTGAAATATTCAATCTTGTTGACTCACAGTCTTTTCTATCGGGTATTTAGGTCACTAATGCTATTTTTTCCAAGAAAAACCCAATGCATTTAGTTTCTTTCATTGGTATTCTTATTTTCAAAAACTTTATTAAATTATTCTTCCTTCTTTCCCTGTTACAGGTCTTAGAATATATAGCCTATAAAATCATTCTCATTGGGAAAGATTTAGAGACAAGTCATCATCCTTTGAGGATAAGTTCAATTAAAAGGTAAATTTAGCCCTCTGGACCTCACACAAGTAATCACTACACAATGAAATTGTTGTTCACATCAGAAGTACTGATTGTTACCCGTTTTGTGTGTTTTTAAGGCAAACTGTCATTGAGAATTAAAAATGTGTTCTTGAATTAAATGAATAAAACATGTATTTTTAACTCATCTATAACACTTCACATATATTTTTAAATAGTTTAAAATAGTTTGAAGTAGGATTTCTGAATTAATCATTGTTTTAAGTAGTTTGGATTAGAGTTTTAAATCCCAGATTTCCTGTGGGGAAAAAAAAAAGGAGTAGAAGTCAGAACATTTATATTAGAGTGCTTTACATACTAATCATCTGGAATGGGATATAATAAACTATTTCAAATGTTCTTCCACTTGTAATGATAGGATGTCTTTAGATAATTTTACAGAATTTATTTTATTTTACTAATTGATTGGTATATTCATCATCCAGAGATATATTAGTGAAAGCTGGGTTCTAAATCACTTTCGTATGATAAGCTTTCCAATTAATTCTTCTCACACTGTTTTCCTGGTGACATTTGAACTTCTTTCATTATATAAAACACATCTGGAATGAGACATTGCTGAATAATAATCATGGATGCTAACATGTTAAAGATTGGACCCCTGACATAGTCAAATGTGTTCTGGTTTAAAACAGTGACCTCAACTAATGCTGTTTTAAGTGAACCACATTTAGAAAGAATATACAGGCAGGTCTTTTTAGCCTGCCTGTCATGTGGTAGAATTGGTCAAAAAGAATGAAATCAAATTGCAAACTATGTCTCCCTTGTTTAATGGAATTAACTATATTCAGTTATATTTTTCCTCCCATCAGCAAATATCTTTTCTTTCTTCTTATCTAATATGAAAAATAGGACAATAAGTAAGTATTTTAAAAGGGTTACCTAAAACATATGTTAAATCATGTATTACTTATAATTTACATTTGTATCATAGGGTTACTGAATTTCTTCTGTGGTGTATTTCATAAAAGAGAAGATGCTGATAAGATCCCTTTTAAATGGCTTGCTAATACCAGAAGCAGATCATTTAAAATGGACCTTACATCTTTATAGGATGTTAGAAATGAAGACATTACCTCAAAATGTAGGTAATTATTGCCTCCTCTTTTATCAGTGCTATTTTCTGAGGTATTATCATAAGAGAGCACTTTAACATTACGCAGGGCCTTCGAGTGGCAATAAATCAGTCCAACTGAGTCATCATTGTCTAGGGCATCTGAACTACTGCAGTGTTGTGGATCCTACCGAGAGTGTGAAATCACTTGACCCTTGGCATTAACCTTTGGTGAATGAATAGACACTGCTTTCCACATCGAGGAACAAAGCAGAAGACTATTGATTAAACACCACATTCACTTGATATTAAATACTGGCTGAACTCACTTTTTGCTTCCAGTTCCAAAGGAAGAAGCCCAGAGAGTTGCTGAGTCTCAAGAGAATGGATGTTTGTAATTCAGAGCAATGTTTTTCCTGCAAAGTACTTTTTTTCTCCTTTGATCAATAACTAGCAGCCATGATCAGCCATGAGTATGTATTGTCAATTCTGACCTGTGTATTTTATCACTGAAGGTGAGAGGTCAAAGTGCTGTGACTAATATTTCAGGTCTAAGCATGAATTGTTTCCTGACTTCAGTATCTGTTTGAAAGAGCAATTTGTTTTATTTTATTTCTGGCCTTATGAATCATTGTTTAGGCAATTGATTTGTCTGCATTAGTACAATACACAATTTTTCTAAAATTCTTTGGATTTATCACTGTTTTTGTAGATGTGGAATTTTCTAGACCTCAACATTAGAAGAAATCATGATAAAAGGACATCCTTAGGATTTACAGTTTATTTTATCGGGGAAAGAGATATACTATAGTTAAATAAATTTCTCAGATGAAAGCAAAATCTTTGGAAGAGAGTGTAACAATGTGTATGAGCGTAAAGAAAACAACAAAAGATATTTTTGCAAGAAGTCTTAAGCTAATTGTCTTCTGAACCATTGCATGTGCCTATACTATTGACAATAGTTGGACAGCTCCTGTGTAGATCTACTTTACCCAGAAAGAGAACATGTATCCTTGACTGATACGTCAATTTAATTCATGGAACTAGAATTAAATTTAAAAAATTTTAGCCACAAATGAGAAAAACATTTTTATTTTAACTGTAAATCATTTTTGTGAGCTTCTATAACTGGAATTATCTTACTGGAGGAAGCAACATAAACAGCTACCTTAGAGAAGGTCATTCTTCTCTAAGATTTCATATTATTTTGGACCAAGGATATTTTGGACCAGTAAAACTCCTTAGAATAATTGTTTCACCCTAAGGGTTTGAGTGGCTTGTGTGGAGCACCAACCAGAAATTCTAGATCAGCTAGCTGTGAACCTGTCATAGTTGAGCAAAGATCCTTCCTTGCCTGAATTATAGAAAATACTTCCTCTAAGGACATAATGGTGTAATTTAATCGTGCAGTCTCACACAGTTTGCACAATTTTTGAAAAGGAGTATTAGAGGGCTGTGGGAAGTTGATAAAATGAATCATGCTGCTAAACTTAATGGTCAATTCTTTTGATTTGATGCTTTCTATGGGATAGGCAGCCTCTAGAATATTTCTTTAAAAGATACTGAAGCTTGGAAAAATGTGAACAACATTGAATTTAAACACTATTTTGGTTATGTATTATATATTCCTTTTTCTTCATTACTAAGGACATCTGTATAGAAGTCAATTTTATTTCATTATTATCTGGAGCACTGACATCCAAGGACCTTGGCATTTACTCTGACACTTGGGGGTACCTAGTACAATTTATTTGACTATAATAATACAGTATATTAGTATAGTTTATATAAATATATATATATATAATATAGTATATATATATGTATATATACTATATTATATATATATATATATATATAATATAGTATAATAATATAGTTTGCATGCCAAAGCATATAAAGGTAATTGTTTATAAACACTGACATTTTTAAGGTTATAAGGAATGAAAACATTGAACTAGAATTTGTTGCTTTGAAGTACCAAATAGAGATTTTATTTTTTTATTCTGCTGTGCATGCTAGTGAATGAGATAATTTTGTGATATTTTAGACACCATCAGCTGTGGGTGTGCCAGGGTCACCTGGTAGGTGGTGACAGAGCTGTGATTAGAATCCATGCAGCACGTACTGCAGGCCCTTTCGTGATCTCTTTGGTGTCTGTGTGTGACTTCCCGATGGAGATTATTTAAAATGAGGTTGTGAAATAGAATAAAATGATAGTTACAATTTAATATGACAGATATTGGAATTCTATATTCAGAATTGGAAGAAGAAGGGAGATGGAGAGAAAAAGAGAGGGAGAGGAAGGAGAAGAAGAAAAAGAGGAAAACATTCCTAGTACAGCCCTACAGGTTAAAAAACATGATGGGATAGGAACCTCACATGTTTATGCTAATGGAGGTAGGGAGTTTGTAATTTTTTAAAGCTCAAAAAAGTAAGTAGGCTCTTCAAATTTCTGCCAGATGAAATCCCCCATCCCTGTTTTTAAAGGTAATCTAGAGATAGTTGAGAACACACATAGATAAAAGTGAAAAATGAATCTACTGTTTAGAGGAGAGATCGAGGATGGTTACTCGTGAAATGTATTGTTTTTATCAAAGACAACTCCCTGTGGAGGCTTTTGAAAAGTTGAGGTAGTAGAACTCCAAAAGCATTCTGCCACAGATAGATTATTCAAAATTGATCTCCTCTGAAGAAAAACTTTGACGTGGTTCCCATTTATCTGATCAGTCACAAGAAACTTAAAACATTTTTTTTTTTTTCTGTAACAGTTCCTATCCAAAAAGGACAGCTCTCTAGGTTTCCATAGCCTGAACGTAATAGTCTCCAGCCTGGTTGAAATCTTTTCAGTGAGAGTCTTTTGTTTCCTTGAATTAGCAGAAGACTTTGAAATTGACTACACATTGTTAAATCTTTGCTTGGGATCTAGTAAAAGCCCATATAGTTGATCTGACACAGTCGAGTTTATCTTTTTATGTTTGTCATTCCTCATAAAAGATATCGACCGGAATTTTTGTGACTTTGACCAGCAGAAAACCTCAGCTGACATACTCGAGGCTGAAATGCAGTCATCGGAAATGGAAGCACTTCAACCCTGCCCCTGTGGTGAGAACGGCTTCCCGTTAGACAATCTGGTCAGATTCTTTATGGACCCAAAGGGAGGTACATGTGCTGGGCATTGCGTTTATGTTTTTTCTGACCTACCTGCTCCTTAGAGCTGCATTCTAAGACTGCTGCTTGTGTAAAACCTTTCAGAACTATGCATCATTGATCTAGCCATAATCACACTGATCTGTTGGCTTTTCACTAAACTTTACTTAAGTGAAAACTAACCCTCTGCTTCCTCTTTGGGCTTATGATTGACTGTATGTCTTTCGAATGGTGTGAAGATGCTGGCTGTGAAACTGGAATACTGCTTTTTAATGTCTTTAAAAGAAGAAAAGAAAAATGTGTCCCCTCAACCACTATAGAGCGAGATAAAAGAAAATAATGACGGTATGTACCATGTTGTCAATGATGACCTTTAGGGAAACTTTTTAGAATGTCTTCACAGCTCGAAAAGGCTTTTCTCTTTTCTCCCCCGACATTGATTTATTCCAAATTTATTTTAAAAACAACTTCACAAGGGTAGATTTTAATTCATTGGTGCAGTTTTTCACTTAGGCTACACACACATTAATTGACAGTCCCTTTATTCATTTCCTGGATAACTGGCAGATGACGCTCCCTGCCTGAGATACAGAGCTATGATAGGTGAAGAACTACCATAGGGATAGAAAACAAGGGGCCACAGGAGGTGAAAAACTGGTTGGAAGAAAGAAGGAAAACACCAGGACAGTATGGGCCTGAGATCTGGTATAAGATGTCATCAGTCCTGCTTTCCATTCCAATCCCTCCCAGGTCACCTAGGATCTGTGGACTTGGTATATGAGCTTAAGATTTATACACAACAATAGGTAGTAAGATACCAAAAGGCATAAAAATATAAGCCATTTTAAGTGTCTTTTATGTGGGAAGAGTTGTTTCAGATGCTAAGTTTTCATTATATACATTTGTAATTTCATGACACTAGGGTAGTCTAAGTATTTAGTAATATTTATGGTCCTCAGTCATTTCTCCCAGTACATTCCATGCATGCATGTAATTTTTCTACAACTAATAGCTTATTCTTTTATAAAGAATGGTAATGGGAGTGGGTAATTATCATCTAGTTGCTTAGGACTGTACTTTTGTGTATGCAAGGGCAGACCTCTTGCTCCACCTTTCAAAATAGCATTCCTAATCATCACAGTGCGCCCAGAGCTGCTGAATAGGGGCATGTGTGTTGACCTGGATTATTAGCACATCCATCTAGCCAGCAACACTATGAAATACTTTCCATTTTTCACATTGCACATTTTTATGTGAACACACACACACACACACACACACAGAGCTTTAATTCAACAGTATAGCTCTGTTTAAGAATTAATGTTTCCAATCATGGGTTCCTTTCACATTTTATCCTAATTCTAAAATTAGCAATAATGAAAAAGGGTGGCTAAATAAGCGGGTATTTGTAAAAAATCTTGGTTTCTTTTGTATTTTCTCTAGACTCTTTTTTCTTCCAATTTTATTATAAGGGTTGTCGTAAAAAAATACCGTCTGGTTGGGTATAAAAATGGTCTAGTTGGCTGCAACTAAAGGCTGATGAGTATCTTCACCACTATCTCCAGGTGACTTTAGTAAGGTTAGTGATCATACAGGAATCAAAACAGTGGTTGTAATAGGATTTTTAAAAATCCTATTTTTAGGATTGTACAGCATATTGTACAATAATTAACTATAGATCTTATTAAGGGAAAAAGTGTTATCTCATAATGTAAGGAATGATCTCTGATAGCTATAGGAGCATGAAAAGAAAACTTTTAAGGTCTTTCCTGATGGAAAAACCTGGTGACTGACGATAGCAAAGAACTATTCCATTCCTCCAGTATTCAAACTAATCCATTTAATGTTGTTTGATTCCATTTATTTTTCTGGTTCAGTAAAAAGATTTCTTTTATGGCTTTTTAGAATGGTTATGATTCTCAAATCAGGTTACCAAATATTATTAAATTAGGCAGTAACATTATGTATTTAGAATTAATGTGGTGTAATGTCCTTCCTAATTTATAGTATCTATTCCAGAAAATACTTCTGGGATATATTATTGTGATGAGTATAAGTGATAAGGAATGTGAAACAGTTCCTGGCTACAGGAAAGTACTACAAGATACTCAATGCAAAGAAATATCTGATGCTTAACAACATGTTAAAAAAAAAAACAAAACAACCCTTAAGTAGGAAAAAAATGTCCTGGGATTTTGTGTGAGAGACCACCTTCAAGATGTGTTTGGGCAGTCCATTTGTTGGATAGAAATTTAACTTCACTTTCAAATGGCATTCTCATCCACTTGAGTACTATTGTATCCACTGAGAGGAACCCTACCCTTGATTCTAACTGGTTTCCATCTCTCCGACTAGGCTCTCACTCCATGAGAGGAAAGAGGAGTAGGTCCATCAGTATATTTGAATTCCATTCTCTGAAACTGAATGTTTGTATATATCTTGGCATTTCTGAAGAGGTCCTGAAACTTCAAACAAATTAGGCAAAGGGAGCTCCAGAGCATTAAACCTATTTTATTTTATTTTATTATTTTTTAAAGATTTTATTTATTTGTCAGAGACAGAGTGAGAGAGAGCAAGCGAGCACAGGCAGACAGAGTGGCAGGCAGAGGGAGAAGCAGGCTCCCTGCCGAGCAAGGAGCCCGATGTGGGACTCAATCCCAGGATGCTGGGATCATGACCTGAGCCGAAGGCAGCCGCTTAACCAACTGAGCCACCCAGGCGTTCCGCATTAAACCTATTTTAGATTTATTTATTTATTTATTTATTTGACACAGAGAGAGACACAGTGAGAGAGGGAACACAAGCAGGGGGAGTGGGAGAGGGAGAAGCAGGCTTCCCACAGAGCAGGGAGCCGATATGGGGCTCGATCCCAGGACCCTGGGATCATGACCTGAGCCTGAGGCAGATGCTTAACGACTGAGCCACCCAGGCGCCCCATTAAACCTATTTTAAATGTGCAGCTATGACATTGAGATTTTTCTTTTTAAAATACCTTCATTATTTTGAGCTAGTTTTATCAAGAATCCCAGAGTCATGGGACGCCTGGGTGGCTCAGTTGGTTAAGCAGCTGCCTTCGGCTCAGGTCATGATCCCAGCGTCCTGGGATCAAGTCCCACATCGGGCTCCTTGCTCAGCAGGGAGCCTGCTTCTCCCTCTGCCTCTGCCTGCCACTCTGTCTGACTGTGCTCGCTCGCTCTCTCTCCTTCTCTCTCTGACAAATAAATAAATTAAAAAAAAAAGAGTCTCAGTCAAGTAAAGTCTCTTTGTAAAGATACTCATGGTAGGAATAATAGCTTACTACTAACAAAAAACAAAACATAGGTTAAAAATAAAGGCGCCTCTAGTGGAAATTGTTGTCATAAGTATAGTTTTGGTGTTTTCTGGGGTGAGCTAATTGTTCATCAGTAGTAATGGATCCTTGGTGAATTATTGTTGATGCTAAAAACCTGTTTCAATGGTGATCATGGCTTGGCCCCAGGTCTGGTCTGCTTGCTTGCAGTGTTCTTTGGTATATGGGATGAGAAATGTGACAGTGACTTTGGAATTGTGATCAATAGCCTTTGATCTCAGAATCTCTTGTTTTCCTTTTTGCCCGTGATAACTAGCACAAGAAACACTTTTCTCTCTGCAAGAAGGAACGTAAAGGATTTGGAGCTAGAGAGGTGTAAATCTCTAATCAGCAAATTTTGCTGGGTAAGTAAAGGCTGGAAAACAAAAAGAGGCAGAAACACCCCTATTTTATAGGTTTACTACTTGAAGAATAGTGTAGACAGGGCTCTGTATTTTTAAGCTTTCAAAACAAAGGAAAACTTCAATCTAATGACCTCAGTCTTATATGACCAAGCATCATTATATTACATCATTACATCATTTGCCTTGGGGTTCCACCTGCAAAATAGATTATTTAGCTGGGTGTTAAATCTAGGATGAGATTCCAGTATCAAGCACACTGTCTAGTATTAATTTTGAAAAGCAGTGAAAAAATACAAATAAGAAATTTGATGTAGAAATCTAGATTGCATGTGAAGGACCAGATAACTTATAGGACATCTTTATATGGATCTACCTTTAAGAAAATGAATTTACTCTAGTACTTCGTCCTGGTGTTTGTGCTTTGACCCATGTTTAACGTGCCCGTTTCTGTTTGATGGTATTAACATTTTATCATCTGTTTTCTATGCAATTTATATGTTATTGCATTCTGTGTTTTCGTTTTTGTCTTCTTTAGAATGAACTTTTTTCTTCCCTTGAGAATGTACCACAGGTTATTAATGGAATATCCTGAATCATTATAGAAACCTTAAAACAAGTTTTCATAAATAATTTCATAAAAAAATAGGGGAATCTTTTGATTGCAACTTTAGTGCTTCCTAATTAACCCATGCCTTCAGGACAGCAAAGGATATGCATTGATGTGGGGTTTGTGGTCCAGTTGCAGGTTGGTTAAGTTAAGCCACAGTCTGTTAATGTATGCGGACAGTATATCCAGTCTCAATGGAAATGATACCATTCATCTTTACAATAACCTGGAGAGGAAAGTTACCTCCATTTGCAGAGGGACAGACTAAGGCTCTAGCTCAAAAATGTTAAGCAACTTTCCCAAGAACGCAAAGTTAATAAGTGGAAAACCCAGCATAGAATTCTAGAATAATTACACTCTTAGGCATACTATACTGGCTTCTCTTCACTTTGTATGATCCAGATGAATGTTCATTTCATACTAAGAACTTATGTTTATCCTTTATGTTTTCTAATTCTCTGTCTAGCAGTGAAAAGGTTCCTGGGAAATAGGGTTGAAGGACTTATCCATTTCTCACTTTGGAACGTATTTGCTTGCTTAGGTTTTTGGTCATGACTGCAGTTTATCTTTTCTTATTTTATTAGAAATGTTCCTTCTTTATCACTCTCAGCTTTCAGTCTGTATCTTAATAGAGAGTAGCTAAATGAGTAATAATTAGTGGCTTTTTGATAGTGTACTTCCAAATAATGGGAGAAATTACATTATAGAATGCCAATACATTTGACATTTATTTTGGTTTTCTTAAAAAAATTCAAATGATTACTAAAAGGTTACTAGTGAACTAATTTGATTTGAGTAATGATATATACTTTCAAGATAAGTTAGGAAAAGTAATGGACCTGGAGTGAAAACTAGTACTTTTATACCTGAGTATACTTGCTTAGATCTCATTTATTGTCTGTTATCATTTGTTCTTTAGATAGATTTTCAAGGTATTGATTTTTTCAATTAAAAAACAATATTGCTTTTTTCCCTAATTTTGCCACCTAAATAAACAAGCAACATATCACGACAATGATCTGTCATATCACCCACAAGAGAAAGTGGTTAATTTTAATTATTCAACATCTGAGCAGTTACTACTATGTTTTAGGTATGGATCTGGCACTGGGAATATAACTGTGAACCAGAGAGAGAAGATGTCCTGCTCTTAAGAAAATTTATATGACATAAAGTAATGCTGATAAGTAAAATAGATAGTATGATATACAGAAAGAGAGCTAAAGAAACAATGAAGGAAAAGGGCTGAGGGAATATTTGGGATGGTCAGTTTTAGATATGGTAACCAGGGAAGGCCTAAATGAGATGGTGTCATTTGAGTAAAGACTGGAAATAGGTTAGCTAGAAAATAAAATTTTAAAGTGATTTCTGTAGAATGTATTTTATAAGTTAATGTAGGCGGTTTGTTATTCGCTTGGCATTATGTAACTGGACATGGATATCAGTGTTTGAGTGTCTTGCTATCAGCCAAATTCTAATAATTTTTTAACGGTGCTTTCATATGTGTGTGTGTTCTTTTGGGCTTGTTTGTCCTTTCACTGAGAAATGCCCAGAGAATTTAGAGGCAATTGGTTAATTTTTTTTTTTTTTTTTGGAAAAAGTTGTATCTTTGTCATTCAACTGGCTGGCTGCAGATTTTTGCGGTGAAAGACAGAATCTGTGCTGTAGTTTTATTTTCCTATTAAAGAAATGAAAAATGCCAGGAGTAGAGAATTCCCCTTTTCTCCATGGGAGACAATACTTGAATATCATCTCCTTACTGCAAGCAACTGAAAGTCTAAAATTTCCAGCTGATGAGCAGTTCTCTTCATCGATCACTATAAGGTTTTCCATGATTGAACTACTTACTAAAAGCCAGAACTTATCTGCTCCCTGTATATAGAGTGCACAAGGACGGAGGAAAAAGCAGATCTGAAATTTGACTGAAAATACTTTAGAGTGCCAAATGTGTGTGTGTGTCAGCTTTAGTGTATATATATTCTATTGAGTGGTTAATATTTGAAGCACTTGAGTTGGTACCGCATCTGCTAGAGCTCAGCCCACCCTGCGGCTACGAGTGGAGCTTCAATTATCTTTATCTCACCACCAACAAAGGATTTATTAATTAAGATAATCGACTTTAGAAATGATTACTCATTCGTGAAATAAGTGATGTTCAAGATATGTGTACTGTCTAGAAATGTTACACATTCATCTCTGCCCTTGCATGAACAGGGTCTGAGAATCTAATGACTTCTGTAGTCTTTCCTTTCTATTTGTTTCCGTTTCTCTATGGAATGGTACTCTATGCCTGGAATTTTGTCTAGGTGTGTAATGAGACATGCATGGAGAGGCTCTTTGAGTTTATCCAACTCTATAAGCCAAATACTGCGGCTAGTCTCCAATGATTCTTCTTCCATACATGGTATGGTTAGAGTGACTAGAAGGAACAGGAACTCAAACTTTATTGCACTTATGGAAAATGTTGTATAGTCACATAACAAAAGGCACATGTGGCAGAATTTGGTTTCAGTGTTGCAAATTTGTAGGAAGCGAACATTTAGGTTATATTTACCTATAACTTTTGGAAGCCAACCTTTAGGAAAAAGAATCTCACAATTGAGGATAACCACATTGGTTTAGGTCAGCTCACAATTATTACAATGAAAAAGTCTCATTTGGAAAGGGGAGAAGGGAAGCATACTGCTTGTCACACGGTGTATAGCAATGACGGAGTCTCAGTGGAAGGAACAGTGGGGCTTCCTGTCCTAACAGCTCCTGATGTTGCTTTTTATTCTGGGAGGAGCCTTCATGCCCCATGTCATGATGGCCACATCTGATCTGGGCTCTGGAGAGTGTGCTTCATTGGTAGCTGTACACCTCTTCTCCCACTGTCTATGGCACACATGTGGAGGCCTGTGGGTTCCACTGCAGAGTGTGTGGTGACAGGAAGTTCTCTGCTTGCTTGTTTGATTAATTGTTCAGTTCCCTACAAACTGTAGTAGAAATTCAGGCTGTTTTTACCTGTGAAAATTCCCCTCTAAAGATCTTGCCTAGATGGAATCTTAAACCTGATCATCTTGACTCTTGGGGCGGGCCTCCATATTCTGAACTTTCCTCCCATTAAGGACAGCAACCTTGAAGCTAGTTGGAATGATAGGATGCTGGGGCAAGGCCTTTGGTTCCATTATTCCACAGAACCCTCTTAAGGAAATATACTGCTTGACAAAGTTTATGACATAACCTTATCTATGTCTAAGCCCACCATTCTTTTGAATAATCCTTTTATTTTAGAACACTTTTGGATTCATTGAGAAATTATGAAAGCAGTGCAGAGAATTCTCCTATAACTCATACCCAAGTTTCCCTATTTTTAACTTCTTACTTGAGCATGATATATTTGTTAAAGTTAATAAGCTAATATTGATACATTATTATTAATTAAAGTGCATACTCCATTCAGATTTCCTTTGTTTTCAGGATCTCATCTGGGACACCACCACTCTCCTTAATCCCCATGTTTCCTAGTCTCTTTCCCTCTTGGCTATGATAGTTTCTCAGACTTTCCTAGTTCTTGATGACTTTGATAGAATTGAGGAGTGCTAGTTAGATACTTTGTGAAACATTTCTCAACTGATAGTTTTCTTTTTTCTTTCTTTCTTTGAGAGGCAGAAAGAGCAAGTGAGTGGGGAGGGGCAGAGGCAGAAGGAGAAGGTGAAAGAGAATCTTGAGCAGGCTCCCCATCCAGCATGGAGCCCGACTTGGGGCTCCATCTCGGGACCCTTAGAGCATGACCTGAGCTGAAATCAAGTCAGAGGTTTACCTGACCGAGCCACCCCAGGTGCTCCACAACTGAAATTTTTCTGTTTCTCTCATTAGACTGGTAATATGAATTTTGGGAAGGAGTATGATCTGTTTTCATCACATCTTATCAAGAGTACATACTACTAAAAATGAGTTACTACTGTTGAAGTTAACCAGTCATTTAGCTAAGGTGGTGATGGCTAGAATTCTCCATTGTCAATTATTTTCCCTCTCCTTTAGAAAGAAGCTACTATGCATAAACCGTACTTAAGTAGCAGAAAGTTGGCCTCCACCTTTTTTGATAGTGAAGTATCTCCATAAATTATTTGGAATTTTCTGTGTTGATGCTTCATCTACTCTCCCCTGTTTATTAATTGAATCATTTATTTAGGTGGGTATTTTAAAATTCTTTGACTTAATATCCAATATTTACTTATTATGGTGCTTAACTGTTCCGGCTTGACCATTGGGGATGCTAGGTTTATCTTGTGTATTTCTTGTCTCAATTCTAGAAATAGTCATTTTTTTTTCAAGGATCCCTTTATTGGACTTTGCTTGGAATTGTGTTGAGCCTATATATCAGTTGGAAAGAATTGACATATTAATAATATATTTTCCTATGTATGAACATGGACTATCTCTACATTTATTAAGATTTTATTTGGTTCCATTCATAGCACTTTGTAGTTTTCCTTCTTTAGATTTTGTCATATTTTGTTAGATTTACACCTAAATGTATTCTTTCTTTCTTTGTTTTGGTGCTAGTGTAACAGTATTGTGTTTTACATTTTAGGTTCCAATTGTTTATTGCTGGTATATAAAAAAGCACTTGTCTTTTGTATATTAACTTTGTATCCTACAACATTTCTATAATCATTTATTAGTTCTAGGGGTTTTTCTGTTGATTCTTTGGGATTTCCTACATATACAATCATATCATCTGTGAACAAAGACACAGATCTTTGTTCCTTTCCAATCTACATATCTTCTATTTCCTTTTTTTTCTTAGTCTTACTGCATTATCTAGGATTTCCAATACAATATTAAGTGGAAGTGGTGTTAGTAGCATCCTTGCCTTTCTTCTGATCTTAAAAGGAAACATCTCATTTGTCACCATTAAATATTATGTTAGCTGTAGGTTAATTAGAGTTGCTCTTTATTAGGTTGGAAGAAGTTCCATTTCTTACTAGTTTGCTGAGGGTTTTCATCATGAGGTATATAGCTTTTTGTTACTCTCATGGGTGAGACAGGAACACTAGAGGAGGCTGAAATGGGACAAATATCCTTCCACTCTGCTGAGATAAGTTCAAGCGAAGTCTCTGCTCTTGGAAAGAGGTCTTTGTTATACAAAATGCTTTGGGCTTAGTCCATAGTCTCTCTCTGCCACAACTATGGGAAGATTTTTCTTGAATTTTCACCATAAGAACCTATTGGGGTCCACAAAAGTCATGAGATTCTGGGGGTTCCCTTCAGCCTAAGGCCCCCTAGGAGTTTCTCACTTTTATGCTAGTTCATACTTGGGCTCCAGTACTTCATTGAAATTATCATTTGAGTGTCCTCACCAGTTTATACTCCAGTAGTTCTGTCACAAGAACATAGATCTTTATAACTTTCTGGATTCTCTCTTTCTGGATTTTGGAATGGCAGTTTTCCCTACAATTTCAGTTCCCTGATGGGTCCAAAAGAGTCATTGACTGGGTGTCCAAGCTTGGTATATATTTTTTTCAAGCATGTTATTTTTAATTGCTTCTATTTGGACTATATAAGCAACTAGTACATATCCAAAGTAAAGAACTGTCAGCCTTTTTAGATTTTGCCTCAGGAGCTGAGGCTATATTTCAAATGTAAGAAAATGGGAAAATCTATGGTCCCTTCATAATGAAAACTAGCACAATGTAGGTTCTAAGGTCCTAGGATGCAGCAAAAACAGTTCTGTTACTACCCTATGTTAATTGTTGGACTTGTGACTTCTCAATAATTTCTATGGCTCTGATTTTTTGGCTGACAATAAGTTATGTTCAGATAACGTGTATTTACTTATTCAGTACTCTTGTGCTTGGTACCATATTAGATGTTAGGGAAAGAGTCGTCATTAAAAAATGAGCCAGATAGAATTTGCCATTATTCTTAGACTATAACAATGAGGATGAAATAAATGCCCCAGAGTGGACAGATAGAGTGTCACTAGGAAGGTCATTATTGACCAGTAGGAATTGGGAACAGAAGTATAAAAGAGGTATCATTTGAATTCGTTCTTGAAGAGTAGGTAGGATTTGGCCATACTAGAACAGGAAGAATGGGTATGCCAGGCAGAGCCATCTGAATGAACAAAAGGTATACATATTAGAGGGAATTTTAATTTAGTTAAAGAATGAGAGGAATGGAGAAGAGAAAACAAATAAACAACTGAGTATCTATTATGTGTGAAAAGATAACCTTTTATTTTTTATTTAAAAAATTTTTAAAAAGATTTTATTTATTTATTTGACAGAGAGAGAGAGAGAGAGAGATCACAATAGGCAGAGCAGCAGGCAGAGAGAGAGGGGGAAGCAGGCTCCCTGCTGAGCAGAGAGCCCGATGTGGGGCTGGATCCCAGGACCCTGAGATCATGACCTGAGCTGAAGGCAGAGGCTTAACTCACTGAGCCACCTGGGTGCCCCAAGAGATATCCTTTTAAAAATGAATTTCACTTAATGGTAAAACCCAGCTTCCAAATGTGGTAGTATTTACTCCATTTAAAATACTTTTAAATTCATCATGCTATTTTTTATATCACACTCCCTTGAGAAAGTAGAGAGGAGTGAAAATCCTATTAGAAAATAATGTTGTAGCCAGATTTGAGAATGTGGGCAGATTTAAATATCAGGCTACGGAGTTGAGGCATCATTCAATAATTTTTGTCTTTTTGTCTTTGGTTTATTTCTGCTTGACCTCTTAAAAATATGTTAGTTGACGGATGAATGGATAAAGAAAATATGATACACACACACTGGAATATTACTCAGCCATAAAAGGAATGAAATCTTGCCATTTGAATGATGGGGATGGAGCTAGAGGGTATAATGTTAAGTGAAACAAGTCAGTCAGAGAAAGACAAATATCATATGATTTCACTCATATGTGGAATTTAAGAAAGAAAACAGATGAAGATGCGGAAGGAAAAAGAGACGCAAACCATAAAACAGACTCTTAACTAGAGAGAACACACTGAGGGTTGCTGGAAGGGAGGTGGGTGGGGGATGGACTAAATGGGTAACGGGGGTTAGGGAGGGCACTTGTGATGAGCATCAGTCATTGTATGTCAGTGATGAATCATTTAATTTCAAACCTGACATTAATATTACACTTATGATAACTAATCGTAATTTAAATAAAAAGTTGAAATTACAAAAAACATATGTTAGTTGGAGGTTTATTCTGTTGTCAATATGGGTCTTTGAAAGTTTTTTTTTTTTTTAACAGTGAATAGAGATTAGAGCTGTACTGTATACAAATTCGTTGGGTAAAAATGAAAAGGTAAAATTTTAGTATGGAAATGGAGGAGGGTGGGGACCAATCACAAAGCAACTGAAATAAAGCAGGCAAGAGAAAATAATGGACTGGATAAAGAATAGAGATTTTAGTAGTACAGGGGAAGTGAAGGATGCAACCAAACTTGGCAAGGGTGGGATGTCATAGACAGGAAATGAGGTGTCTCTGGTAAATTAAAGTTTTGAGTCTACTACTGGGGAAGTATTAGTACCATCCTGTTGACTAGAAACAAAGAACAGAAATAAGCTTGGAAAGGCAATGAGCTTTTTTCTAGACATACGATAGTTTTGGAGTTCTGGTAGAGTTCCCAGGTGGTTTTGCTCAGGAGGAAGTAGGAAATTGAGACCGCAACTCTGGAGACAGCTTGCTGTAGTAATTACATG
>PISX010002335.1:0-22500 GCA_004024625.1 Mellivora capensis | reverse complement strand
ATTCCTGTTCATATCTGGGGCACAAGAAGGAAGACAGTTTAAACCATTTACCTTTTTAATTGTCAACTTCTTTTTATCTGAAAATTTTTTTATGCATGAATCAGATTTAGAACTCACAGAATTGTCAAAATGAAGGCTTGAAAATGTCACTTAACTTAGTGACATTATTAAAATATGCTATCGATTTTTAAAAATTCAAATAAAAGCACCTTTGACACAAACTTCACATTATTATTCTTGGTTTTATCATGAAAATTGCTGGTAACACATTCTTTAAGTTTTGCCAAAGCATCTCCATTATAATGTTTACAAAGAACGGTGTGAAAAGTGAAGAGCTCTGAGTATGGATGAAGTAGACTTTCATATTGAAATAGTTGAGCGGTCAAATGAATTGGGGTGACCTATCACTTTGCCTACTGACTGCAGACCTGTGCCCATGGGAAGTTTACTGTCACATTGGGATGCACCTGGCTGTGGGATGTCTGCCTTTTCAAGATGTCCTGAAAGCAGCAATATGAGCTGGTGATGTTCATTCTATAGCATCAGAGCACACGGGGTGGTGGTTTTCCAATCGACGACTGTTACTTGAAACACAAAGGAAAACACTTCCCCCCTTTTAATATTATGGTGATTAAAGTGGTTTTAAAGAGAGAAGACCTAAAATTTGAAACCAGACATGTAAGACAGCTTGAAATTATGTGATTCACACTTAACCGCCAGATGCTGCTAGAGGAATTCCTTGGTTTCTCATTAACATGGAGTAGTCCCCCTAGACTTCACACATAGTGGCCACTCACAAGCACATACACATTCATGTAAATGCTAGGAACAATCAACTGTGCTACCAACTGTACAAGTTCCAACAGAGGATTCAAGAAAACAATTCATTTCAAGGAGATGTGCTGCCATTAAAAAGCTTTCCTTCCTTTGCAAGCCTTGATATACTTGGAGTGAATGTCCTTAATGAACTTGGCTAATTGTTTTGTGGTGTTATTTCTGAGATTTTTCAAAATCCATTTAGGAAGGCACTGCTTAGACGTGGAACGATTAAGAACTTTCTTTCCAGGTGAAAGTGTGATGATGGCAAAATATTAATTTCTATTGATAACTGCCTTTGTGTACTCTGTAGAGTGCTTGCATTTATAGAATTGTAGTTTAAATGGTCACATAGAGATTTAATAAGCATTTTCAAGTCACATTTTACTTTATTTTTAAATTATAGATTCCTCTCTGTGTGTTTGTCTATAGATTGATCTCATTTATTTTTTTTTTTGTCATTTATTGCATTTACACATGGTCATTTGTGGTGTTCTATGAGTAGACCACTTTAGTAGGTTTTGAGTCTCCAATTACAATTCAGGATTAGAAAGGATTTGGTTGGTTGATGTCAGATCCCTGATTTTTTTGTGCAGACACTAGAGGACTTCTTTGGCTTTAGCAAACCCCAAAACATGAAGCAAACTGGAGAGTTTATTAGGTGTACCGTAAATATGGATATTACTAAAAATATTCTCTCTTAACTAAAATCAATAATGCAACACAGCCCCTATCTTTATATTTGCATTTCTAGCATGCAGTTTACCTATCATGCACTTAGTAATTACTTATGATTTCTCTATTTCTCCCTTGCTAAATCTATGTATTTATAGCTCATTCACTTTTCTTTCTCTTTGGCTCTACTGAGGAAAACACATCTGAATCAGTTAATGGAGAAGATAAGTTTTACCCTTGTCCCAGTAAGTATAATACTGAATGAATAGTTTTAATTTAAAAGAAACTATAGGAATCTCTTATGCTCCAAAAGAACATAACTTAGAGGTTATGCTTTAATTAAAGTTATTTTGCTTTCAAAGAGAATGTAATCACCGTGAGGGTAAGTATGCCATGCAATTTCTTTCTTTTTAGTCCTTGTAAGTCATGATTCTGCTCATAGTATCAGAACATTGACCGACCTGCAAAATATATTCAGCCTTGCAATGCATATGATTTCTAAAAGCTAAATGGGATAATAAGTGGTTAACAGATTACTCTTACCAAGGAAGGAATGTTTAGAAAGAGAAATTTAAAAATTACCTAATCTGAAATTGAACATTTCTTAACATTTAGTCTAGTTCACAAATTGAAGTTATCCCTTTTCAGGAACATTTATGAAAATAAAATGTTTTTATCACCATCACCGTCTAATAAGGGACTGAATACATGCATGACTGTATAGGGGTTAAATAGTTCCTCTGAGAGCTTTTCTTCCCTTTTAATCTAAAGAAATGACTTTCACATGGAAAGAATTACAAAAGAACATATTGATAGGAAAAATGAAAGATGTTGTCCAAAAAGCATGGATCACAGATAAATTTATATTGAAGTCAAGTGGGTTGTTTATTTCTGGCAGTAGGGTAAGTATTGACTATTGAGATATAAGGTTCAAGGAGATCCTGGATTAATGTCCCTTAAGTGATTGAAACTACATGGAGAAGTAGTGTTTCAGGCAATTTTTGAAGGGAAAAAGATGTCTAGATCTTGGGAATTTGGTAAAGGGGACATAATGAAGAAGCTACGCTTCAATACATTCTTTGTTAGGAATTAGGTTATGAGAAAGATGAAGTGCAGGCAATTTAATATATCAAAACATTTGGAAGCTTATACAGTATTTTTAGAATTAAAATGATGAGAGAAAGGAGAATAGATGCATTAAAAGATAGTTTTTAAAAAAACATAAATTTGCAAAGAGATTCCATGATGAGTAAAATATTTAGGAATTACTCACTTTTCCCTCGTGTCAATGAACCAGATGATGAATTCAATTGTTCAATCAGGAGAAACATCTCTATACTTAAAAAAAAAAAAGTATTCTAATGGAGAGAATATTACTGAAGTTTAATTTAAAGAAATCATCCTGTACTAAGCAAATAATTTCTCATGCTATCTTCCTAACATCATTCAAATGTACTTTTGTAAATTATACTCTTCCTGGAACTATTAAAATAATCTACTAATTCTGATCCTAGTTACAGCTGTCACTTAATCTATTCCTGATAAATTGTCACACTTGAAACTTTGTTCTTTTTCTCAGTTTAAAATTGCACAATGTTAGTGAAATGTTTAGACAAGTAACCTTATGAAGGAAGAAGTGTAGGTTAAAATAAATGTAACATTATATAATTTGTGTTGTCTCTCCAAATAGTTTAAAAATAAAAGAGAATAAAATTACTCATTTGACATTTCAAAGCATTGAAATAAGCCTTGATCATACCTATAGTTATCATGAACTCCCACGATCTACTGTGGGAAAAAAAAAATCTTTACTTATAGTTGGAATTCATCACTAACAGGTGTAATAGCTATATTTGCTAATTTTTTGAAGCACCCTTTTTTCTCAGTTTTTTTTCCCTGTTTGAATACAATTGTATGCTTTTCATATTTAGTACACAAATCTGCAAGTTTAGATAGAATATCGGTTGGAGAAATCATCATAAAACTAGGAGAATGGGGATGTGTATGAATGCCATATATATTCACATAAATGGGGAAGCCTATTTTTTTCCCAAATATTTTAAACATTTGGATAACTGGTATATATGAATGAAGAATTGGAATTTAGGGCTGAATGTTTCAGTTTCTGTGCAGATGATTTTCCTCCCGTCCACATGGATCACATTTGCTGTCTTGTTGGGAGTCCTTTGATTATACTAGCAATATTTGAGCCATACATATTACTGTTTCATTTATGACTAAGATATTAGGGATTCTCTTCCTTCTGAATTGCCATTAGCAAGTTAGAGATTTCTGAATAGAATGTATAATTTGCCTTAAAGCCTTTGTGCCTGCCTGCGTTTTGAGGTAGATATTTATTAGTGCAGTGCAACTTAGCAACAACTGTGTGTCTCCAGGGTCCGCACACCAGCCCTAGCACTCTGCAGCTGTACTGGTGTAGTTTGCATTCAGAGAGAATTGGCCTCCGAGTGCCAGAGAGAATGCATTCAAAGGTGCCCCACATGTGGCTGTTGGTAGTGATAATAAAATGAGGGCTATAATTAAATGCAGTCAAAGAGTTAAAGCTAGAAATCAAATACATTTTAGTTTTTCTGTGATAGAATGCAATCGCTATTGCTTCTTAAAAATAGGATTATAATTTAAATTGCTTTCTCATTTGATTTATTATTCTGAATATGGAGAGATTTCTTTGTATATTTTTGAAGATCTGAAGGGAAAAAGTGGAATGGAAACATCTGGATCACATCACAGATTTTTAGTAGCAATAAATGGTTCTGTCAGATTCCCAGGGAAGGAGAATGACTAGCAGAGTCAGCAGTCCTCACCCTAGTGTTCCTCCTGGTCGCAAGGATGAGCTATAGGAAAGTCACTAATTTGATAAGTACAAACATGCCATTCAGAAATTATCCCCTTGACGCTACTTCCTGGGTCTTTCATAGTTTCACGGAGTAGGGCTTCTCAATTTGAGATACAGGACTGAAAACCTGTCCCTTGACCCAGTTATTCCTGATGGATTCAGATGTTTTGCATCACCAAATCGAAATGGTTGTCATTTTCCGCGTGTGAAAGTTAAACTCCATCAGTAAAAAAGAAACACACCTTGAGGTGGACAGCAGGAAGGATTGAAAAACACAAAGTCATTTTCCAGAAAGCAAAATTATTATGAAACCAGATATGGGTAATAATTACATGGAATAAGGGTACTTGAGGAGTATAAAATATGATTTGTGCCAAATCAGGTAACTGGAATAGTTATTCAGCAAGCTCACTTGAAGTTTCAGCATGACATTTGTGGTTGAGGCTGGATTTTTTTGATGAGGTTGGCTTTGAATACAAATTCATGTTTTAATAAAATAAGTTCTAAGCATTGAATATTTTTATTTGACATAGTGAAATGTTACAAGTTACTCTGATTTTGTGGGCAATTTTAACTAATTTTAACTAATGCCCAACATGCAGAAAACCATTTGTATTTAAGAATACAGTACCGTTCATCTTAATATTTCACTTGTGAAAAAGATTATTTTGTTATTCTTTATTTTAAATGATTTCATTTATTTATTTGACAAAGAGAGATCACAAATAGGCAGAGAGGCAGGCAGAGAAAGAGGAGGAAGCAGGCTCCCTGCCGAGCAGAGAGCCCCACGAGGGGCTCGATCCCAGGACCCTGAGATCATGACCTGAGCCGAAGGCAGGCAGAGGCTTAACCCACTGAGCCACCCAGGCGCTCCTATTTTGTTATTCTTTAAGAAAAAAATCCTTAAAGAAAAATTGATATTTGGAGTTTTAGTTTCATGAGAAAGAGTTTTTAAATGTTTCTGTTTTACTGTGTCTAGTCACATTATGATTTATATACTATCTGTCAATCTCATAATCTTAAAATAATTGCACAAACACTAAGTTGGGTTAAAGAAAAAGATTCCAAGTTTTCTACTATGCTCATCCTCGGTGCCATTAGAAAATCGGACCAAAGTTCCCATTTACTGTGTCTATGCAATAAATCCATTCTCCCTCAAAGTATATTCTGAATGTAAAAATGAAAATAGACATTTATATGCAGTCTCAGCTAGAAAGAGGTGCTGATACTGTAATTAATATTGTACCACAATATCTTTTTAATCTATCATGCTGCCTTTTGCCCTTTATGGTATGTCAGAGAGGAATGTAATGAATGAGTGTGTCTGTGTCAGCCTGAATTTGGTGAAAAGAGAGGTAACATGACATTTAATGTGATTAAGGCAGGTATAGATTCAGGTTTATTAGCTTTCACACAATTAAAGGTAAAACCAATGAGGAATATTTTTTTAAAGATTTTTTTCAGAATTTATTTTAAAGCTCAATTTGCATAGAGGCGTCTGATTATGTTTAAGAATTAACAGGATTCCCTGACTTTGTAATGTTTCCTGGGAAGATAAATCACAATAGTAAAACGTCAGAATATTCAACATTTTAGGAGATAAATGAGGGATTTATTATTAAATCAGAAAAGAATTGGCATAAATCTGACTTGAAACAGCTGTTTAGAGGATTAGCATAGAGTGTCTTTTCAAGTCTAGGAGAATAATTGTTCTTCATTTTTCATATCAGAAGGGGGCACTAGTGGTCCATTTTTAATAACAGGGAAGCTCTTCTTTTGTTATATGACATTTGATAATAAATAAATATCATTTTCTATTTAAGGTTGAGGCAATCGTATGAACAATTAAGAGTGTAAATATCTATTGTTAAGTTAAAAATTTAAATAATTAAAAGTTTATATGCAAATATAGTCTTTCCCCTTTTCTTTTCATCTAAGGATTACGGCACAAAATTAAGAAGTTTTGTTGTAAGAGTACCAATTCTTATTGTTTAATGCCTACGCTAGTGACTGGAGTGATGGAATAAATTAATTTTGCGCGCGCGCGCACACACACACACACACACACACACATTTCAGTGAAGTTTATCTTATTCTCTCAGCACTCAGCAAACTGGAACCAATACCCACAGTAAGAACACTTTACTCTTTCTATAACTTGGCATTCAGTATTTATTTCCAGTATCAATTATGACTTAAAATAAATTAACCCAATTCATTATCTTATAATTTCCAGTTTGATTAGACAAATGGTCCATGTGCATACTTAAGGGGATGATTGTGCTTTACATCTCTGTAGATCTCCATTAAAAGACAAGCTGCAAAAGTTGTGGTTAAGCTCATCGGCTGACATCTCTCTGTGTCTAGGTCATCTGTTTAGAATAAGCGTAGCTGGACACTGTGGTGTTCTAAATCCACAAACGAAGTAACTGAAGAATTTCAAAGATGCAGCCAGACATGGGATAGTCGGCCTCGGTGAAGGTTTAAAAGGCAGGCGCACAAGTACCTAAAGAAAGACAAGAGATGAAAGCTGGCAGGCTCTTCATTTATAGACAGTACACTTTTCTGAATTTAGCAAGACTACCCCTCCCCCCCCGAGCCTTCCATGTAAGTGTGAAGATGTTGAGACATGCATTATGTTTTACATTTTTGGTTAAGTTTTGCAGAAAATCATATGGCTAAGTAGTACTTATATTCTAATGGAAAAAGGTGTGAGGAAAAGCCCTCCAAAAGTGAAATCCACTTGTCAGTTTGCATTTGACATGTTTTATTACATAGTAAAACCTGTCAGCTAAAATTTTAGAGATTTACACCTAAGTTGTGACTGAAAACAGGTAATTGTCCTTTCAAAACAGGTATTTTGAGTACATAAATGGAAATTTGGGTAGCTGCGTGCTTGTAGCGTTATCTATTTTGCTTGCAAAGTGAATTTGAAAAACTGAAGAATTGTTGCTGGTATTTAAAAAATACTAGGGAAACTTGAGAATGAGAACTTAGGAAACCTGCTCTGCAACAGCACTTTACAGATACATATTTGAATACTGTTCAGTCAACTCATTATGCCATTAGTACATATTAAACAGTGTACTTTGCCAAGATTTCATAATGCACTTTAAGTATTTAATGAGAAAATGTAAGAGTACATTTTCTATTTGATTAGTATTAATAAATAAAGCTTCATCTCCAGTTAAAATCTTTTATAAATATTAAAATCTTTAATTCAACACTTTTTTTTTTTCGTTTCAGGAGATTTATTTTTTCCCTTAAAGCTGAAATAATTATACTGAGTTTCTGGAGCTCAGTCAGGAGTTATTTTCCAGAAAAAAAAACAAGGGTAGGGGAGAATTTCCTTGCTTTATCAGGACTCTCTCCAGTTTCTTTTGGATCTATGATTTTGAAAGGTTGTATTTACTCTGCTATCTCTTGTATCCTGAGTAAGAGAGGGAGAGGAGAAGAAGGGTGAGAGGAAGGAAAGAAAGTGGAAGTATCAGAAGGAAGTAGAGATGAAAAGAAAGAAAAAGAGAGAATGCATTGGAGAAATATATACATTTTGATGAGTTGACACTGGTAGTTTTTTGGTACTAGCTAAGGAATAGCGGGATCCTGGCAGTAGGTTTAAGATAACACATCTCAACTTTCAGAACAACACGATTTAAAGAAACGGTGTGACTCAGAGGATAGTTTTGGCATTGAGTTTGTGAGAAAAGGAAGTTTTGCTTTTGTATTGCTCTTCAGATATAAGAGAAAGTTCTGTTTCTGCCAACATAGATAAAAAAGCTATCCAATTATTACAACGCCAGCTTTCTCTTTACAAATATCAAGTGTAATTAAAGCAAAAAGCTAAATATTATAGAGAAAATAAGATGGAAAATATTGGCTGTTGAAAATTGGCTTGGTATGGGCTTTGTGGATGGATGGCATTTACTAAATTGTACCAACTCTGCTTTACGTTTTTAGACAGCGTGAAAGGCTGAATTATTGATTTGCCTGTTCTTCAACATTAGAGGCAGCCACAAAAGGATATATCATCTGCTCAAATATTTTTCCCCACCTGATAATTTTTCGTCAATCTCTTCTACAAATAGTTTGTGAATAGTCGTGGACTAATAGCTCCCCTTTTATGTGGTGCTTCTGTCTGAGTGTGTTTTTTTAAAACCGTAATTTCTGATGGGCCTATTCGATAATCTCTGACCTTTGTCTAGAGGGTTAAGGCTAATTTGTGTGGTCCTCTTACTGGTATTTTGTTATTACTCAAGTTTCTCTGCTTTCCTTTAATGCCTACTCAAATATTTTCTCATTTTTACCCTTAAGCAAAATGTCAGATTTTTTTTTTTAGGTTTTATTTATTTATTTGACAGACAGAGATCACAAGTAGGCAGAGAGGCAGGCAGAGAGAAAGGGGGAAGCAGGCTCCCTGCTGAGCAGAGAGCCCGATGCAGGGCTTGATCCTAGGACCCTGGGATCATGACCTGAGCCAAAGGCAGAGGCTTTAACCCACTGAGCCACCCAGGCACCCCAAAATGTTAGATTCTTGGCAGACAAAACATTGCATCCTTGAATAAAAGGAAGGCCATACCTGGTTCAACATTTCATCTGTCTATTCAGTAATGTGTATCCTTTGGGTCTTCTGTAGATACTGAGTGACCACCTGAACTAGTACATTGTTAACTGACAGTAGCAAAGTGTATGTGTGTATGTGTATGTATATACATATATATATATATATATATATATGTTTTTATTACATGCATGTATGTACAACTTTTATGCAGATTAGGGCCCGTGAACATTTTTTCTCTTCTTACACCCTCCTAGATATTGCTCTAAGTGGCTGATAGGAAAAGAAGTGAAATATGCTACTGCTAAACAAATATGGTAAACCTACCTAGATGTCCCAAAATGAAAAACTTCCTGAGGTATATTGATTGAGTTTAAAAAAAAAAAAAAAGTCATGGGAGAGTATGTGTAATATGATTGCATAGATTTAAAATATTTAAAATACTAATATATCGAGAAGGATATAAAAGAAACTGTCAATAATAATTGTCCCAGAAGAGGAGAATCAGGAGGGAAAAACAGAAGAATTTAAAATGCGTATCTTATTAAAAATAACAATGTAGTGATAGTGGTTGGATTCATCTAAAAAGCTGAGTGGTTTTTCTCTTTCCATTTCATTTTTATGTGATGGCAAAGAAACCTAAATGGGCCTTAAAAATATTTTATGAAAGTGTCTTCTAGAATCAGAAGAACATAGAACTACTTAGAGGATGAGGAAGAAGTTATAGAATTGATTTGTTATTAGCAAGAAGTTGATACTACTGAATCAACTAAACATAATGTCTCTTTCTTCCCCCTCCCCACCCCATCCCTTGGGATGTTGTTCCCTAAGTAGGCACTTGGCCTTCCCAGTGAGGTTTGGAAATTTTTAGTCAGCTACAGGGTTGCTGATATTTGTGGTGATGAGGGTAGGGTTGAGAAGAGGTGGATGGGTGGGTTTGATACCTGGAGACTCAATTACAAAATCCTTAGGCAAGATCAGCAAAGCAAGTCCTTTGGCAGTTTTTGGAAAGGCACCAAGGTAGAAGAGTTTGTATTTAAGGAATGGAGATAATTGGGGGAAAAAAAAGTGTTTTGGTGACTGAAGTCATTGGTCACTCTGGAGGGGAGGGGCTTAATATATTTTCATCTGAATATAATAAGTTAGTTTTGTACACTAGTCAAAGAGAATGAATCTTAAAAAAATCCCCAAAGCTAAAAAGTTTGTAGAATTTATCTTTTTTCTAAATTCAAGCAACATTTTATACATTGAATTTGCTACTTGGAATTAAAAAAGTACATCAAGAGTCTTAAAATTTCCTTGGTACTTCATTTGAAGTTTAATACCTGTGTAGTTTGATAAAGCAGAACCTTTGCCTTTGACCTCCTATATTCTGCCTCTTACATCACATTTTCTAGATTTTCATGTCCAGAGAGATACAGAAAATTCTAGAGCTTGATAATAGAAAATGTTTTGGATAACTTGTTGTTATTGTTTTTTTTTTTTTAAGAAATTTCTTGTGTCCATAGTTTGATAGTCCTCATTGTGCCTGAATTATTCCCATGAGCTCAGGCCTTATCCCCAGTCACCACTGAAGAGTAACACATTTTTATTCAACTTTATATCCCAAAGATTTGTTGGAAAAATTGAATTCCTTTCCCATCGAATAGACCTCTCTTATCTCCTACATATTCTCAGTTATTACTTCACTTTTTTTTTTTTTTTTTTGCCAGTGATTCCATATAGAAGTGATCGTCACTGGCTATAAATTTAAATTCCTATGATAACTTCCTCCCCCAAAGTGGGAAATGTATTTCTGAATAACAAAACTTCCCATAATGTAACACATGGTTGTTGAAGTTACTGCTTTGATATGCATTTCTCTGTGTAATGGTAAAGGAGCATATTGTTGCTCATGCATTTTGGTTTGCATCATGTCTCTGAGGATGAGAATTTGTGCATTCTGTTATTAATCTGTATAAGACCAAGAGACTGTCCTAACAAGATTATGATATTAAATAGATTAAATACAATGATATTATTCAAAATGTCACTGTATATATTTTTATTTACATATTTTTATTTATAGACCCATGACACTTTGCTTTCTAATATGCTGCATTCTCAAGTTTTCCCAGCTCTTCTAAGAAATAGCTTGTGAGTTCACGCACTTAACAGCAGATCTAAAGAACATGTCCATGGAAATGGAAATGTCCAATGTCCATGGAAATTCAAAGAAGATATAAAACTGGAACTTGTTCTGTTTTATTAGTTCCACCTGAGATTTTAAGACTGAGATTAGAGCAGATACCATATATTCCACATTGGAAGAGAAGGTGCCGAAACTTGATTTCAGGTATTCTGTGAGCTTGGGACATTTGTCAGCATTGGTACACATTCAGCTCTAGGCTGTATAAAAAGTAGTTTAACAGAGTGATGAAAAGTTCTGTAAGTTCAGACTTCTTTGCAGAGAGTTGTCAAGGTGGGAACAGGAATGAATAAGAATTAGAAAGGCTTTTACAGATTAATAAGGAAAAAGATATTACCTATTGGGAAAAGGATACAAATGTGTGCAGACAATTCAGAGAGGAAAAAACCCAAGCGGTCAATAAAAATTATGCAACATTCCCATTGGCATTATTAACTGGGTTAATTAATGTCAGTTAAAGCAAAAACAAGATATAACTTTGAACTTTTTTTTTTTAAAGATTTTATTTATTTATTTGACAGACAGAGACCACAAGTAGGCAGAGAGGCAGGCAGTGGTGGGGCGGGGGGGTGGGGTGGGGTGGGGAGACTCCCTGCTGAGCAGAGAGCCAGATGTGGGGCTGGGATAATGACCTGAGCTGAAGGCAGAGGCTTAACCCACTGAACCACCCAGGCGCCCCAACTTTGAACTTTTTAAATTGGCAAAAAAGGAAAAGTCCAAGTACAAATATTGGCCAGGTTGTGGGGAAGTAGTAACCTGGCTGGTAGGAGTGAAAATTGGCACAATCGCTTTAGAGGGCAAAAATCAGTAAATTTTTGTAAATGGATATACCACAGGGCCTACCGATTCTACTTCTGGCTATATGTACTAAACCTGTACTGTCCAATATGATAGGCACTAGTCACATGTAGCTATATAAAATTATATTTAACTTAATTAGAATTAAATAAAGTGAAAAACTCAGTTCCTCAGTCACATGAAACACATTTCCAGTCTTCTGTAGCCATAGCACAGAGCATTGCCATCATTGTGGAAAGTCATATTGGACAGTGCTATCCTTAAGAAAATTCCTCCCATGTACACAAGGAGAAGTATAAAAGTTCATTTCAGTGTTATTTTATAATAGCATATCATAGTCCCTAATGTATTAGTGAGGCACTGGAATGCATATTTTATTAATGTTTTACTTATGCTAAAATTATCTTCACATTCCCTAAAATGTATAACTGATTAAAAGTCAGAAGATGATGTAAAAATGTGATGGATGATGAGGAAAATAAAAATTAGAAGGTATAGATGACAAAATAGATAACCAAAAATCAATTATGGTTCTTCTGTGTCTATTACTTTTGTATGCAGTGTACTCCCTAAGAAAAATACTGATTAACCAAGGTACTTCAGAGTTTAGGCTATATTTCTTTCGATAAATGTGCATGTTGATTTTTGTGTGTGTACATTTCTACTCTTTACTATTAGATTTTTCTTTTTTTTGAGATGTAATTAACATATGTCATTTTGCTAGTTTTAGATTCATAACATTATGATTTGATTGTGAAATAGTTACCACAGTAAGTTTAGTTAACCTCCATCAAATTACATAGTTAAAATTTTTTTCTTGTGATGAAAACTTTTAATATCTACTCTTTCTTAGCAACTTTGAAATATATAATAACAGTATTGTAAAATTTCTTTAAGAAATTTTTGTCCTTTTATTGATCTTTATTTTACTCACAGATCCCAGGATTTGCTAGATAGTTATAAGATGCTTTTCAAATCAACTATGTTGAGTGATAATTTACATTAAATTGCATTGATTTTTATTGTACAGTTTATGAGTTGTGACAAATATATTATCCATGTAACTTACACTACATATAGGTCTACAATCCCTGACTTTGACCTTTACCTAATACTGTATATAAAAATTAGCTCAAAATGGACAAAAAGATAAAAATTGAAAACATCTAGAAAAAAGAAGAAAATCTTTGCAACCTGTGTTACACAAAGATTTCCTAGGAGAAAAAAAATACTGTTAAGAAAACTATTGATAAATTGAACTTCAGCAAATTAAAAACTTTTGCTCTTCACAAGGTACCATTGAGAAAATGAAAAGGCAGTCACAGAAAATATCTGATATATCTGGCAAATGACTTGTATCCAGAATATATAAAGAGTTCTTAAAACTCAATAATGAAACAAGCAACCTAACTAAAAATGAGCAAAAGATTAAAAAAGAGCAAAAAGATTTAAATAAATGAAGGCACATATTGCCAATAAGCATATGAAGGGATGTTTAACATCAGAATCATCAGAGAAATGAAAATAAAATCCATAATGAGATACTATCATGCATCTACTAGAGTGGATAGAGTTAAGTATAAAATTATACAGCTACTTTGTAAATGTTTTACAGTTTCTTCTTATAAAGTTAAACATATTCTTACTATGTGATCCTAAAAATTTCCCCCTAGATATTATAACAGAAAAGGAAACCTATGTCCACACAAATGCTTCTACACAAATATTTATAGTAACTTTATCAATAGTAGCGAAAAGCTGGAAACAACCCGTATATTCAAAAGATTATCTTCTGAGTATAAATTATACAATAAATGATACTACTGCCACTTTCTCCATGCCTTACTATTCTATGGGCATAGAATCAGATAAAATCATGAATGATTCAACCAGATGTTATTTTATCATTTGTAGAGATTTTGTTGTTTGATCATGTAGGAAAGGAGTAA
Organism: Mellivora capensis; assembly: GCA_004024625.1. Taxonomy (NCBI): domain Eukaryota; kingdom Metazoa; phylum Chordata; class Mammalia; order Carnivora; family Mustelidae; genus Mellivora; species Mellivora capensis. The sequence continues at coordinate 8,659 of PISX010002335.1, read as the reverse complement.
AAAAACCACAATATTATGTTAAATTCAAAAGTCTTTACATTTAGAGTGGTAGATATTTAAATATGAGTGAAGTAATGCAATATAAAATCAACTAGTGCAGCAATTTGGGTAGATTTTATAGACTATGTTGTGTGATGACTCTATATGAGGTAAGTAAACTTTTTTAAATAACTTAGGTCCATTTATGAAATAGAAGAATTTGGTATGTTTCATCCTTTTCACCAAAAGGAAGGAAATCCATAACGTAGCCCAACTCTCTGGGGCTCGAAGATGCAACCTCAACAATTAGGAAGGTAAACCTTCAAATTGTTTGAAAGAGCATAAATATTTTCTTGGTAGATAAGCATCTGTATTAGTTTCCTATTGATGCTGTGACAAGTTCCCACAAACTTGGTTGCTTAGAACCCCCCCTGCCCCTGGCCAAATTTTCTTATAGCTCTAGAGGTCAGAAGTGTAAAGTGTGTTTCATTGGGCTAAGATCAAGAGGTTGGCAGGATTGGATTGCTTTTGGAGGCTCTAGAGGAGAATCTGTTTCTTTACCTTTTTGAGATTCTAGAGCCTGCCAGAATTGTTCCACTCATGGTCTCCTTCTTCTAACCTCTCTAACCACTGTGTCCATAATTGCAGCTTCCTCTCTGACTTTTCCTGCTTCCTTCTTTCTAAGGACACTTGTGATTACACTGGGCCTACCTGAATTGCCCAGGGTTATTTCCCTATCTCAGAGCCTTAATTTGATCATAACTGCCAAGTTCCTTTGCTATGTAGGATGATATAGTCACAGGGTCCAGAGATTAGAATGTGGACATCTTTGGGGTCCACTGTCCAACCTAATAGAACATCTTCTAACCATGGAAGGATTTACAGTTAAGAAAGTTTCAAGAAAATCAAACCTGTCGTATTGACAGCTTTTTGAGAGTTAAGAAATATGAGGATACTTGGTACTTTAGTTACTTGAACTATTTAAGAGATTTTTGGCCTTTTAGACTAGCAAGTCAGTCTTGCACATCCAATTTAAACTGTGCCATTGAATAATTGTTTTACATTTGTGACTTCACATTGAAATCTTAACAATGTATATATAGTATCAGAACATTTAGGGGAATGTAAGGTAAACTCTATATTATTTTAAAGAATTCCTTATAAACCTGAGATAATTTATTATTAAAAAAAGTATTCAGCCAGAAAAAGTACTTAAAAGGTAACAAAATGTATTTATGGAGTCAGTTAAGGTGACTAATGAGGTTAAGTTTGTAAATAGGTATACATATTAATTAAATACCTCCTTAAAACGGATCACTAAAATTTGCTAAACAGTTATGATTCTTGTAAGTTAGACTTACACATTTAAGGAAAATCTTGGTTTTAAAATATGTAACTTTAGTAATATATGATTTTTGAAAGGGAAGATTTTTAATATCACGTTGGGTAGTATATGCATGTACATAAAAGCCATCTGAGCATCAAAACTGTGTTTTCTCTATCAGTAGGCTGCCACTTTTCATCATATTTTGCACTCTCTTGTTTAGGATTATTTCCAGACTCAGTATGGGGGCCTCATAGCAAAGTGAGATCCTTATTTTGCAGTCATGCAAACAGAGCCTCAGCTTTCCAAAAAATATTAAAAAGAGACAGGGGAATGAATTTATCAGGGTTATCTGTTCTTGGTAAAAGATTTGTAAAGTATTATTTCCTTGAAAAATAAATGAAATTTCTATTCACTTAAGGTATCATTAGAACTGGGAATAAAATAGAGGACATATCAGCGGCACTGCGTAAGTTTGCCAGTTTTTGAAAGCTTACAGAAAAATGAAAGTTCCCCGAAACTACCATCTCTGTCTGAAATGTTAGGTCAGTGAAGGTTTTTCTTTTTAAAAGGAACAAAATAATAATAATCATTTATTGGAAAAGCATACTATCCTGTGTTGCTTGTTTAAATAAAATATAGTTATTCATCATGGAGTTAATTTTCCAAGATAATTTCATCTGTATTGTGTCACTGGAATTAAACATCTGCTAGTTCCTGAATACTAATATACAATCTATGGTGATCCCCATAGTAGGTGCTCAAGACATTTTTTTTAAGAGGATCAAAATTTTTTATATTTTCATTCATGCTTACATTCACTCATTCAAGTATTTATTCAATCCTGAGCTCCTATTGTGAATCAGATATTTTTGCTAAATGCTTATGAAATAAATATGAAAAAGATAACATGTTTGAATTCTGTGTCCTTGTGTTTCTACCAAGCACCAGGAAGTAGGAAAGGAACGCAAATGATAGTTGAAAAGAATTACTTAAAAAAGAAAACAAAACATTATACTAAGTTGACACCAAGGAATAATGACATTTACATTTATTTCTATGAATAAGGCTTATAGAGAGATAGCGAGTGTTTATTATTTGGTAGATAAAAACAATGATTTTTTTTTTGAAAATTGTCTTGGCCAAAAATTACTGTTTGTTCTTATACTTGAAGTCTGTTGTATGAAAGTAGCCATATTTGATTTCTTGAAAGCTCCTTTAAAATTTTTTTATGCTGAATGCTTCTATTATTTCACCTTCCTCCATGTGCCCTATAACCTGCCATGCCCCTAGAAAAGCATCAACAAAATAATCCCAGGAAAAGAACATATAGGCTGTAGCTCATCTGGACTCATTTTCATGTAGGAAATCATAACCAGGTCATTGTTTTCTGTTTTGGAATTTCTTACAAAGATGCATTCACTGTGTGAAATTGTTGCTTCATGATTTTGAACCTAAGACAAAAAGCAGCTTTCGATTCCTGATTATAGCTTCTCAAAATATACAGTATAATTAATGTTGAAAGAGCGATTATATTCTAAGTCCTTGTTTCACACCCATTCAAACTTTCTCTTGTTTTTAACTTTGAGAATTTTAGTCACATTTTCAGAACAAAGGTGAATTTTGTGAGAGACAGTGAGAAATAAAGGGCAGGTATATTATAATTGGTATTAATGCCTATGAGAATATTTCACACATTATACTTATGTTCGAATTTTGAGTAGCTAAAAACGAGGCACTCTTTCTTTGATGTTCAGTGATTCAGGGATGCATTCCCTGTTCATTTTATCTACATAACTTCCCTCTACCCCAACCCTTTTTTATGTATCGGCACACAGGTTACTTCATTCATATATATCATTACACATTATTTGCTCACTCACTTGGTCTGGGTCCTTGTACTTGGAAAACTAGCTTTGTGAAGCAGGAGTCTCTTCTGTTCTGACATATAATAGACATTTAAAATATATGTTTTGAGTGAGTAAACGGAAGAAAAAACAAATCCATTTCCGACTAAAAATATCGGGTGGACACAATTTGAGGCATTTAATAAAGGTTTTAAAAAAATTATCAATCACATGCAGGTCAAATATTTTTCTTTTGGTTTGTTTCAAGAGAGATTTGGCAAAGCTGTTTTTTGAATAATCTGAAAATTAATAAATATTTTTAGACTCTAGGTGCAGAAAGCTTGCATTTCAAGTCTTGCACACTATTTTCTGATTGTTTTACCCAGTGTTAAATGGTGTATATTTGTTGCCTAGTTGTGGTTGTTTGTGTGGTTCTCAGGAAAGAGTTTTAACTAAAACTATGATTCAAGCTAGGTGTTTGTTGTAAACATGATTTTTAAATTATTATTATTATATTCAGTCAGCCAGCATATAGTACATTATTAGTTTTTGATGTAGCATTCAACAATTCATTAGTTGCATATAACACCCATTGTTCATCACAACCCGTGTCCTCCTTAATACCCATCACCTGGCTACCCTAACCCCCCACCACTCTCCCTTCTGTAACCCACAGTGTGTTTCGTGGAGTCCAGAGTCTCCTATGGTTTTTTTCCCTCTCTGATTTCTTTCCATTCGGTTTTCCTTCCCTTCCCCGATGGTCCCCCAAGCTACTCCTTATGTTCCACATGTGAGTGAAACCGAATGATAATTGTCTTTCCCTATAAACATGTTTTAACAGAGTCTTTGCCACCTGTTCTGCTGTAACTTAGAGAGCTAGAAGTTGGTCTATTATTCATTGTTGCTTTTCAATTCCGTCAACAGTGTATGGCATATAGTAGTTACTTAAATACTTGTTGATTGAATTAATAGGTAATAGTTCCATGGCTGCAAATGAGGTCATGATCATGACATGGAATCTAGGAGTAGACAATATATTGGAATACTTCTCAGAGAACAGACTCTAGACAGGCATAGTAAGAGTTGAAGATTATGTAATTACCAAGGAAAGGAAGAATCAGGAGGGCAACAATCCAGGTAGACAAGAAAGAGGTGAAAGTCAGACTGACAGTTGTGGTCAAGAAAGTATATGTCTGAATTCCAAGTGATTGAGAAGTCTGATCTAGGAACTAGTAAGTAGAGGATGGTACTCTGAAGCACCATCTGTCTTGCGCACCAGTTACATGCCAAGGACATGGGTATTTGTTGACAGACATGTGTGGATGAAATGAAGGATAGGACAGGGGAAGATAAAAGGTAAAAGAGTAATTCTTGAAGGTAGATTTCAGCACAATGACTGTGTTTGCATGAGGATGCCCATGGATTGGTTGGGGAAGTTTATGTAAAATAGAAATTATTATTATTTCTGACTTTGACACACTTATATTAATACGTATCACTTACGGTTTCTTGTATGCTATGTTCCATATAGTGAATAATAGTTAAACATTAGCATAAAACCACTTAGAATGAACAAAAGAATCTCAGGTCAATAAAAATGCACTTTAGAATGCCTAAATAATGTTCTTAGCCCTTTGAGTTCACTGGGGAGTGAGAGATAGGACATGAATCACATCATGAGGAAAGGAGAGGCCTTAAAAAGAGGGGCACTGGTTGCCCAGCTGAGGTGAACATAGTACGAGGAAAATGGTGACTGGGGCCGTCACTGGTGTTTCCCTGCTCAGATTTTCTCTAACCAGCCAAGAAGTCACTACAGATAGTTTTGCATCATCCCTAAGTCTTCCAGAATCTTTCTACTTCAAGGCATTTTCTTACCTATGGAGCCAGGCTTGGCACTGGGTAGGTGGGAAATGCAGGGAGGTAAGAATGAAGAACAGCAATTCATGGATAAATATCTCATGTTCTTCCTTCAGTGGCACAATTCTGTGGTGTGTTCTGCATCATCTCTGAGGGTATATTGCAGGCTCAGTTTCCATGGTAACTATTCATCAACACACCCTTCCTTGGCTTTCTTCCCTTCCCTGTCTCATTCCCTCACTTTCTCACTGTGCTTCCTGGGATTATATGCCAAAAAACTACTTACGTCCCACCTCCCATCCTATTAGACCTGGGGGGAACTAAAACTAAATAGTAACTACTTGATGGGAAGAACAAAGCAATGTTGCACTGTAGCAATATCCCTATACAATGTACATTCACAATCTTCTGACTTAATACCACAGTTCTCTAATAACACAAACTTCTTTTCTTATTGATTATGCATTATATCTGAGCATCCTTCCAAATGTTGATACTATGCATATGAAGTTACCTGTTACAGTCATGATCACTGAAGGCCTATCAAGTTTTATGTTTGTCCAAATTAGTATGTTCAGTATAAGGAATACTACTCATTTTAAAAGAGCAAACATTATGCTTCATAATTTAAAGATGAAATTTAGGTGTGTAGAATTCAATAAATCTTTATATATATTTCTGGGTAATAAATGGCTTGTAAGGGAGTGACATTTGCTTAAGTTTTATACAACTCTGACTTAATATATAAATATGTAACAATTTGTGACCACGCAAATTTTAACCATCACATGCATAGTCATCCTTTATAGATGCTTTGCTTATAGATACTTGCTTTCTTCGCAAGTATAGGTACTTGCTTCTTCGCAAGTACAGGTACTTGCTTCAAGAACTTTTCATGTGAAGGTAAGGTGAGAGAGGAGGTATCTAGAAGCGGTTGTTGGTTTCAAAGTGATATCTTATGATGTGATGAAAGCTGGTGTTATAGGCAACTGATGAATTGTTGAACACTACATCTGAAACTAATGACGTACTTAGCATGTGTTGGCTAAGTGAGTTGAAATAAAAAAAAAAAAAGGAAAAATGATTTCTTGTTAGCTTGGGAGATACTTAAATATATATGGCAGTAAAAAAAATTAAGAGTATGTACCCTGAAGCCAGACAGCAAGAGTTTGAATCCTGGTTCTGCCATTTATGAGTGCTATGGCCACCTACATCATTAGTTGTCTGCCGTTTTCCTCTCTGGTGTACATATATTTTCCCCTAAGGATGATTTTAGCTGCATCCCTCAAATTTCACTGTCATATGTTTTTTCATCATTGTCCACTTAAAAATGTTTTAAAATTTTCCTTGAGATTTCTTCTGGACCCAAAGATTTTTGGAAGTGTGTTTCTTTATTTTCAAATTTTGGAGATTTTCCTGTGTTTTTTTAAATTTCTCTTTTTAAAATGAAGACAATTTCTCTGAGTGATAGTAATACTTTAAAATGTGTTGAGTCATGCTTTCTGGTACAGCACACAGTCAATTTTGGTAAATGTTCTGCATGATTTGGAAAGAATATATAATCAGTAGTTATTGACTGCACACAAATTAGGTCAGGTCATTTGTCTTTTTGTGTTTGCTAGTGAAAAATTCTCCCACTTTTTGTCTGAAAATGTCTGAATTTTAATTGCTTTTTTGATGGATACCTTTTATGGTGTATAAAATTTTAACATCTTTCACCATGTTAAATATCTTCATTGTCTTATGGCTTCCATCATATTGTTGGAAAGTAAACAGAGAATGGCTTGGGTACTAAAATTCTGAAAGCCTTGGTTGATCTCCAGTGTCTTTGACCAGCTGTAATTTCAATATTTCCATTCTATTTTATCAGTTTTGTTGGCAGGAGAATTGATCCATTGATTTTAAGCTGCTCTATCATAACTAGAAGTGGGACTATATTTTTTTAAATCATCCTCAGTTGGCATGTTTGTAGTATTCCCTGCATGTGTAAGAATTGAAAAGGGAGATTGGTATAAGTGGTTTGGGAAGAGAAACATGATGGAATTGGCTGAACTCAAGGCTTTATGCTGTAATTTCCTGAGGTTTTATTGGCAAATATGTGCATGCTAGAGCAGGGTCATGTTCAGGAACATACGGGTTGCCATGTGAGAAATGGTATACTGAAAATGACTCGCTGAAAATGTGAGTCATCTTGAGAATATGCTAAAGACACTTTAATTTTTGCATGAGAAAAATAATATATCACAGTAAAATATTCTACCCCTGAAATAAAGTTATGGTTCAAAATAAACTAAATATGAAATGATTTTAATCACTTGGGAGAATGCAAGAAGAGAAATTTTATTTGTCATTGATGCTAGAAGTGTTCTCTTTCAAGGTGCTAAGAAGCCTGATGTTTCGCATGGAGAAGAAAATACAATGTTTACACACCATGTGGCCTTGTAGTGAGAAAGCTAATGTTAAATATAGGTTATTGGTTTTAGGATTTTATAATCAACATATAGCCAAAGCATCATCAAAATCTGTCATGGTTTAAGATTTTATTTAAATACCAACAACATGGACAGTGTTAAAGTCAAAAGTAAAAGAATAATTTACAGGAGGAGGGAAATAAAAGGAAAATGGGGGGAAGGAAGGTATCAACATCCTCATTTTATATAGTGAGGAGTCAAATGACATGAATTAAAAAAAAAGTCTACGTGCTTTACTAAATTTACCAAGTTACTAATAAAAAATAAAGCTAGTAATTTGTCCATCAGACATTTCAGGATAAGATGAGGAATAGTTACAAGGGTGTTCAACCCTTACCTTTCATAGCAGGAATTCATTAGATACTATACTAAGTTAATAAAGTAAGAATGGCATAGACATATTATTTAAAGTTAAATAGTAATCATGTGAGGAACTAAAACCAAAAATAATCAGAAGAGGTTTACTCTGCAAGGTGGGGTGAGATGAAAGGGGAATAAGTAGCCAGAATTTGCTCCTTCATATAAATTCTGATTATTTTATCACCTTGTGCACATGTCACTGTAATAACATCTTAAAAGCTTTTATAACAACGCCGTCTTGAAGATGCCACATCTTTCTCATGTAAGAACTTCAGTAAACCATGCTAAAAACTTTCCCATTTTAAGAGCAAGCTTGAGCCAAAAGGATGTTCAGATTGGAGCAAAATGGAGAATAAGGGAGGACAAGATTCTTGGAGTCTCTGACAGAGGGACTAAATGAGGTAGGAATGAGAACCAGTGAACCAGTGAGAGGATAAGGGTCTGCTGGCAAGACAAGAGGATAAACTAACTTGCTTAATAAACACATAAAGATTTAACTCCTTTTAACTTCTTTTGGTTGTAAGACTTTGTTTCTTTGAAGGAGATTTAGCATAGACTTGAGTTTACAAAGACCCGTTGGTTGTATTTTGAATACATGTAAGATTTTGTTATGAAAACAGTTTATTGCAGGGTCATAGGGAAGCTCTATTTTTAACTTCTTGAGGAACCTCCACACTGTTCTCCAGAGTGGCTGCACCAACTTGCATTCCCACCAACAGTGTAAGAGGGTTCCCCTTTCTCCACATCCTCTCCAACACACGTTGTTTCCTGTCTTGCTGATTTTGGCCATTCTAACTGGTGTGAGGTGGTATCTCAATGTG
>PISX010002334.1:87512-164148 GCA_004024625.1 Mellivora capensis | reverse complement strand
AAGTACCCACACCCTGAAGTCCCGAGATTTCCCAGTGATCTGCAGACTTTCCAGTGTTGTAGGAATAATGCATTGGCCTTTTTTTTCTTTCTCCCCAGCGAACTTGAAGATGATTTACTTGGAGAAGATTTGTTGTCTGGCAAAAAGGTAAGAAATCGAGGTCTTCCTGCAACCAGCCTCCAGCTGCTTCATTGTACTGAACATCCAGGAGTATATCTCATGAATGGGATGTGGTACTGGAAGGTTGGGTGCAGATTACAGTGTTGGGAATTGAATCATCTTTTAAATGCACAGAAAGGTTCCTTTCTGTTTAGTCTGTTTGTAACAGTAACTTCTACTCAAGTGGTCGGTCCTTTCATGCAGGTATTTTTGCTCTCACTCAGTCCGAGGCGCTCTGGGAGGTGTTGAGTTTGTGAAAGCAGCAACATAGAACCCCCACTCACTCAACAAGAAAACTAACATTTGGAGGCTAATAGTTTGCATTCCTTTTTTGAAACTCTGGAGATAAGCTCAAAGATAGCTGTACTCAAATGCGACACAAATGAGAATAAAAGTCTAAAACCCAATACAGGTTTCTCTGAACCTTTTTGATCAAGCAGAACTTCTCGGTAATTAACTCTGATACGTGTACGTCTACATTAATGTCTATGTACGTTTACATTACTCTACCAGTAGCATAAAACATATATTAAAAGTAGAAACACAAATCCAGAGATTAAGGTGAAATAGTGAATTTTTATTTTTATTTATTAACAGTTTAGTAAGAACAGTAAGTTCTTACTAAATATGAAGGTAGTTTTTATGTTTAGTTTTTTAAAGTCTTTTTTTTTTTTTTTAAAGATTTTATTTATTTATTTGTCAGAGAGAGAGAGAGAGAGAGCGCCAGCACGGGCAGACAGAGGCAGAGGGAGAAGCAGGCTCCCCGCCGAGCAAGGAGCCCGATGTGGGACTCGATCCCAGGACGCTGGGATCATGACCTGAGCCGAAGGCAGCCGCTGAACCAACTGAGCCACCCAGGCGTCCCAGTTTTTTAAAGTCTTAAGATTGTGGTCGTTTTTTTTACTGTCCACAGTTACTATGGGTGATACGGTCTCATTTGCCTGATTTATTAGCTCTGATTATATTTTCCTTTTAATATAATAAAGCTAATGGAGATCTTGTAGTAGGAGAAGGACCAGTGTTGCCGTTTTCTTATAACTTAGTCTGTTGCATTATTAGCTCTTTCACTAATACATGAATTTGTAATAGGATTCTTTTGAGGTCACTTTCCTTTCTCTGTCCTGTTTCTTACTGCATCCCTGGCCCCCAGTTGATGTGGCTTCAGCCTGCCTCAGCCTTTCCTCCTCTAAGGGGCTCTCTTCACCTGTAACTCTCAGTAAGAATTAGTGGAGGAGCGCTTGGGTGGCTCAGTGGATTAAAGCCTCTGCCTTCGGCTCAGGTCATGGTCTCAGGGTGCTGGGATCGAGCCCCACATCAGGCTCTCTGCTCAGTGGGGAGCCTGCTTCCTCCTCTCCCTGCCTGCCTCTCTGACTACTTGTACTCTCTATCAAATAAATAAATAAAATCTTAAAGAAAAAATTAGTGGAGTTCCCTGTAGACCCACTTGGTCTCATAAGGAAATGTCAAAATGCTGAAAGTGGAAAACCTGTGAGATGGTCCCTTAGCCTTCCCTTGTTTGAGGGGCTCACTCTCTGGCCTCAGGGTGCCCTGCATGTTTCGTGTGATTCGGGTGCAGGGCTAGTCCTTCTGAGGTCACGGTCCCGGGAAAGTGCTGCTGTTTTCTTTGAGACTCAGTGCTAATTACTTTGCACATCTTTAAAGCGCTGTCACTGAACTTGGGAGTTCACTGCCCTAATACGAACACGGTTTTCCCCTTTGTGATTCTTGAAGATACTTCAGTGAAGAATACCATTAGATGTTAAAATGTTTAAATGTGGAAGATATTTTTACCTAAGTTGGATTTCTATCCTCGGGCAAGCCTGGGGCAGTGTAGTTTGCCCCATGTCTCTGTCAGGGTGTCCCACCAGCCCTAATAATTCCTTTTGGTGAACATTTGTCCCCATCCTGTGGAAGCTTTGGTCAGGTCTCTTACCAGTAAAGATGGAAAAGCACAGTTTGGTTCGGACAGTAATGCTGACTCTTCTGGGAAAGTCGTCTCTTTCTCTTACTGGACTAGTTGATCGGTGTGATTGCCCTCCTTTCCCCTGGAACAGGAGCGTGAGAGGGCTCTGTCTCAGCGGGAGAGCCCGCAACCCACTTTGGTCAGTTGGGAAGTTTGTCTGATGGGAACAGTGTGTGTACTCCTCTTTCCTTTCTTCCCCTCTTCTTTCCTAACGCTATAGCTTGTAGGAATCAAAGAGCTCAACTATATACATGTAAAAGAAATAAAAAAACAGATATAAGCCCTCATGACATTTTGCCATATATATTTCCTTATATTCTTTTTTCATATATTTTTTAAAGATTTTATTTATTTATTTGACAGAGATCACAAGTAGGCAGAGAGGCAGGCAGGGAGAGAGGGGGAAGCAGGTTCCCTGCTCAGCAGAGAGCCCGATGTGGGGCTCGATCCCAGGACCCTGAGACCATGACCTGAGCCGAAGGCAGAGGCTTAACCCACTGAGCCACCCAGGCGCCCCTGTTTGTTTCATTTTTAAGTAGAAATCCAGTCTCTCTTTCCTTTTTCTATCTTTAATTTTTTCCTAATATGTGTGCGTTCAGGGGGCCTCTTTTAGAGGGGTGTGGTACTTTATGTATAGTCTGAAAGTAATTTGAATACCGGAGCAGAGTGTGAAGGATACCCGTGTAAATGTACAATGCTGGGCTGTATTCAACTTAACAAAACCTGGAACTGTAGGAGGTTGAGCAGTTGACAGAAACACTAGGCTTCCTCCACCTGCTGGTGGGATGAACGCACAGGCCTGTCGAAAGCAGGGGTGGGGCCCTGGGCCTAGGCCTGTTTACCTCCGCGTGTCATCCCTGTTAACAAACCGAAGCCCTGTTGCCGTCCCTGACCTTTCAGTCTGGCAGTCTCGTTATTTAGGATCTACTTTCTCCCCCTGCCCCTTTTTTAAAAAAATATTTTATTTGTCTCTTTGAGAGACGAGCGCATGAGTGGGAAGAAGGAGCAGGGGGCAGAGGGTGAAGCAGATTCCCCATTGAGCAGGGAGCCCAACTCCTTGCTCAGTCCCAGGGACCCTGGGATCGTGATGCAAGTCAAAGGCAGACGCTTGACTAACTGAGGCACTCAGGCACCCCTAAATTCTGCTTATTTCTAAAATTCTACTTTTTTTTAAGTTTTCAGATTTTGGATACTAACAGTGTTAAAATTAATAAAATACTTTAATTCCTTTTAACATACAGTGTAATATTAGTTTCAGGTGTACAGTGTAGTGATTCATCACTTCCTTGCACCACCCAGTGCTCATCACAGGATGCGCCCTCCTTAGTCCCCATCACCTGCCTCCCCTTCCCCTGCCCTGTCCCCCTCCGGCAAGTGTCGGTTCGTTCTCTGTAGTGAAGGGTCTGTTTCTTGATTTGTCTCTTACTTTTTCATTTTTCTTACTCTGTTTCTTAAAATCCACATATGAGTAAAATCAAATTTAGTCAAATCTTAAGGATACCATTCTTTTTTGTGTGTATGATAGGGAAAAATGTGTGTAGGATACTGCCAAAGGACTCTTCCTTTTTCCTTTTTTGTTAGATTTAGAATAAATGTGATCACTAGGCCTGTTGCCTCTATACTGACTTGCCTCTGCGTCTGAACATTTGTGTGGGGTCACAGGTAAACCTTACACGGGGTTTCTCAGCTGTCGGCCGGAGGTATCCAAGTGAGGTAGCTCATGGAATGGCACGTGCTCTAATACCAGGGCTAGAAACAGTAGAGTCAGTGGGATTTTACACATTTGTAACAGGCCTTTTTGTGGAAGTTGCATGCATTAATTAGATCTCTTATTTTAATTAGAACCAGTCGGATCTGTCAGATGAAGAGCTGAATGACGATCTCTTACAGAGTGATAATGAGGACGAAGGAAATTTCAGGTATTCATCATTAGCTCATTAAAAATTTTCTTTATTTAACTAAATTGTTAGTAACGAATTTATAATTATAATGGAATATAATTGATAATGTGATATTGTATCTTCAACATGATTTTATTTTAAACAGGATATTAATATACCTCTCTCATGTGGAAGCCATATATATTTTGTGTAAATAGGTATTGGTCTTGTGTTTGATGACCTCTGTAAGTTCTCTTGACTTCAGGTTATGAAAACTCAGTAAAGGTATGTACTGCTCTTTTTTAAAAAAATATTTTATTTATTCATTTGACAGAGACAGTGAGAGAGGGAGCACAGCAGAGGGAGTGGGAGAGGGGGGAGAAGCAGGTTCCCTGCCGAGTGGGGAACCCGATGTGGAGCTCGACCCCAGAACCCTGGGATCATGACCTGAGCTGAAGGCAGACAGACGCCTAACCACTGAGCCATGCAGGCGCCCCTGTACTGCTCCTCTTTAAAGAATCCTTCATTGGGATGGGGGCGGTGGCCTTAGGCTCTTACTACTATTGGCGGCAGTTTGATGTTGCTGCTTTTTATTTTAGGCTGTTTTTGTTCATCTGTAATCTGTTTACTCAGTTGCCATTTTGAAAATTCCTTTGGACTGTATTGTATTTTTTTTTTTTTAAAGATTTTACTTATTTATTTGAGAGAGAGTGTGAACCTGAGGGGTGGGGTGGAGAGGCAGAGGGAGAAGCAGACTCCCTGTTGAGTTGGGAGCCCGATTTGGGGCTGGATCCCAGGACCCATGAGTTGGTGACCTGAAGACAGCTGCTTAACCAGCTGAGCCACCAAGATGACCCTGGACTGTACTTTGGACTCTCGTGGACTCTCAGAATGTAATTGTTTCAGTGAACGTGTTTTCGTCTTTTTTGGCTGTTTTAACAAAACAGTATGAGCTGGTTAGTTCATAACAGAAATACATTTCTCACATTTCTGGAGGCTAGGAAGTCCAAGGTTAAGGCATCAGCATGGTCAGTTTCTACTTTCTGGTTCATAGATGGTGCCTTCTTGCTGTGTCTTCACAGTGTCGGAGGGTGAGGAAGTTCCCTGGGGCTCTCTCTGTAAAGGCACTGATCCCATCAGTGGGACTGCAGCTTTTTATGACCTTTCTGATCATCTCCCAAAGGTCCCACCTCCAGGTACCATCATCCTGGGTGTGTTATGGATTCAGCAGGATGAGTTTTGGGGGACACAGATACCTAGTCCGCAGCGATCAATGAATGTCTTTTTGTTGTTGACCTAGTAAGCTCCATTATTAGAGGAAGAGGTATTTAGTATCCTCTGGCAGGTGACGTAATTTTTTCAGTGATAATGAGGAAATCTTTACTGTGAAAATTTAAAGAGACATCTTTCAGTTATAAGTGAAGTTAATAAATATATATGCCATTTATTATTGAACTACAGATCTGTAACAGGTTTCCTAACTTAAAGTAACTTTTATGGATAGAGATACAGTTTTAAGTTAGTTTTTTCTCCCAGTTATTTAAGTGTCCCAGTTCCATTCTTTGACATCATTATTATATTTTGATTTTTTGAGTAGTTAAGTTTCCCCTCGAAATGTGGCAGTTTTGGAGTTTTTCGCCAAGTAATGTCTTCAGGTCTGTGTGATGTATTGAGGTTTCTTGTTAGGATTACATACCTCACTCATACGTGTGCACTTTGGTGTTTTTGCAAAATTTTGCACTGTATGTGTTGTTTTCTTGCAGTTTACTGTTTGGCATGTAGCTGTTGTGATTCTGTGGGTGGAATAAGATTTTTTTTTTTGCCGTTTTAAAACCTTCTTTGGTATTTTACTCAAATTATAAACTAATTTTTTAGAAATTGGTGATTTGTACAAATTTTATTTATTTGAATGTTGAAGTGCATTTTCACACACATCTTTAATATTTTGATTTTTGTAAAATAGGAGTTTATAGTTTGCATCATAGATTTAAAAGAACAAATTATTCTAAAATTCGATTTCTGATATTCTGTTTATAGAGTAATATTCCTGTTTTTACTTTGGGATCTTGGAAAACAGATACCACCCTTTTCGTTCTGGAAGTTAAAGTGAAATGCGTTCTGTTTTCAGTCCTGGAGTTTTGCCAGTGAGACTTGCTTCCCCATATGGTTGATCTGATTCTTTTGGGGCAGATGACCTGCATCAGACGATGGTGCGGGGGCTGTCTGTGCCAGGAGCGTGGGGTGCAGGCTCCGTACGGCACGCCGAGCTCTCCTGTTGGTCACCAGTGGAGTAACGTGGGTTTCTCGGTCACTGGAACAATTTTTCACCGGTCACGGTAATTTAGGTAGTGATTTAATTTTGCGCTTGATTCTCACTGGGCACCTTTCTTTGTATTTTTGTTCTCTTTAGTTCTCAGGGGGTCACAATTAGTTTGAATACCACATCTGGCATGGTCACATCATTTGAACTGTCTGACAACACTAATGACCAGTCTGGAGAACAGGAATCCGAGTATGAACAAGGAGAGGATGAACTTGTTTATCACAAATCTGACGGCTCCGAATTGTACGCTCACGACTACGCAGAAGGACAGTATGAAGGCCACGACGCTGAGCTGACGGACGACCACATGCAGTATGTGGAGGAGCCCGAGGAGGCGCAGCTGTACAGCGACGAAGTGTTGGACATCGAGATCAATGAGCCTTTAGATGAGTTCACAGTGAGTCTCCCTCCTTTGTGCGGCTGAAGATAACATGGCTGCCTGGGCAGAGGTTTCTAGACTGATTTGAAATCTGTTTCCCTCCCTTGGGACGGAGGGAAATTAGACCTTATTATCACTGTCTGCCAGTTTCTTTATCTGAGCTGTGACAAAGTTTGTGTTGACAGCTTGTTTGGCTGGAGGTAATGCCCCTTTGTCATTCTGGAAGGCTGCACAGAGTCTGACCTTGAGGATTGCACCTTAAGGAAGAAAACAGCTTTGTGTCGTGGAGATACACTGTCAGTTGTTAGAAGTGCTTAATGCGGGGCTTCTATCCAGGCTTTAGACCAGATCTGATAAAGTCCTTCCAAGGCGAAAAGATTATTGACCTGCTAAAGACATCTTTCAGGTGCTAATATTCCAGAGTGATTGATGTCCTGCTCATTCATCCTTTTTTGTAGCTGAGAACTGTCTAAACATGAATAAAGAGATTGGAGGTTAGTTTTGGAAATGTCACACATAATTTGTTATCTGTAATCAGGAAGCAAAGATTGTGCTGATTTCTGTTTCTGAAAGGTGGTTTTGATAGGTGGCTGTTTTTAAAATTGAACTGTCAAGAAAGCAAAAGGTACTAGTGAAAGGTTGCTCATCTGTCTTAATGATTCATCATTAAAAGATACTTGTCTTTAAAATAAGCACTTAATGGAATTTGTGTGGGAAGGACGGGATATCCATCAGTAGAATCTTCGGGTTTTCATGATACTGTAGTTCCAGGGAGGTGTGCTGTCCGCTGGGCTGCCGGGACTGGGTGGAGGCAGAGTTAGGGTAGTAGCTTAGCCTTTAATCTCTTAATGTTTTTATTCAGAGGAAGCTTGCTTTTGAGAAAAAATTCCAAAATCTCAATTTTGGCCATGGGACATATATATATATATATATATATATATATATATATATATATATATATAAATATATATAAATGGGAGTAATTTTGAAAGGGATTGTTTAGTGGAACCTTAGAATATTTAGTTCTAATCATAATTGTGTTTATCTCAGTCGTTATTTTTAAGACTTGATTTGTTTTGAATGCTTTCTGACACTTGAGTAGATAATACAGTAATGAAAAAATGTCGTTTTGGTAACTAGAATCATGTAAAAGGCGTCATGGCTGCTTGTTCTTTTGATAACGGTAACGGTTTATTTTGGTAATAAATCCTTCACTGGTGTGGACAGGTTCTCTTCTGGTTTACTGGTGCGTTTGTATACTATCTGAAAGTGGGGTACCATACATTTAAAATGATTCTTAAAGATGAAGCCAAGATCCTTTAAAAATGTATGTGGTTATTCTCTGGTTAGAGCGTTTTATTATTTCTCCCGGTACCGGTGAGAGAAGGTGACTGGTTGGTGGTATGTGGGTCCTTTTCCTTTGTAGAGTCAGCAGTTCAGCACTTCTGTCCTGATGTCCAGGCACTGGGGGCACCAGTTTTGCTAGCACAGGAGACCCGAGGCGTGGCCCCTGCGTTCCGTGCACGTAGAATTTGGGGGAGCAGATCTGGGGGGCAAAGTGCCTGCCTGACAGCGCGCGTGTGCGGTGTTGGAGGTGTTTCTCGCTGTGCCTCCTGCCCGGGTTTGTTGTGCCGAGAATCCTGGTACGTCAGGACTGTCGCTCTCTTGTGATCCGTTGTCGAACAAGAGGTTGCGTTTAGGCTCCGGGTTGTATAAGATCCAACTTCGTCCTCCGACGTTGTGGTCTCGGAGTTCCTGTCCGGGAGGAAGACGGCGCGCAGTTCAGCACCCCTGCAGTACTTTCCCACGTCAAAATGAGAATTTTTTTCAGAATTCAAAAAAAGTCTTAAGCAGTTTTGCTTAGAATTTCGGAAAGCGTCCTCATATTTTCACAGGGAGCTGCATGGAAAGGTGAGGCGAGTGTCCCGGCGCCCGGAGCGCACAGCCGCGGCCACTCTTCTCCCTTCCTGTCCCTGTGGGGGGGCGCGCTTCGTCGCCCTTCGCCCGCTGCCGTGTCTTCGGACGCAGGGGAGAGCCGGCCTCCAGCTGCCGCGGGGCTCCAGGCCTTTGAGGGGCTTCCTCGCGGGGGGCCCAGCAGGTGGGCCGGCGACGGCGCGGGGGGCCCAGCGGCACTTTAGTGTATCAGATGGTTTCCTCACTGTGTGTCCGGTCCTGGTTCGGAATGGTTAGCTCGTCCTCTCGAGCTAGAACCCAGCTCGGTGACACGCTGAGTGTGAGCACGTAGTGTGTTCTGGGGCGCGCTCTTGAAACCGAATGGGTGGGTTTTGCGTGTAACTGGGGTTGGAGTCCTAAAGCCGCGTTGCAGGGGGCGCTTCCGCGGCCGAAGCCGCTGAGGGCCGCGTGCGGAGGTGCTGGTAGAACTCCGGGGTGCTCTCGCGGACGCCGAGATCCCACGTTCCTTGGGTTTTGGGAATTTGCCGGTCCTCTTCTTGAGAGTGAATTGGGATTTGATTGACAAACTGGTACTCTGTGTTAAGAGACGGTGATCCTTATTATTTGACAAAATACGAGAAAATGGTCAAGGATGTATACTTCTAAGCACAATCTTTCCAGGGTTTTTAAAGTTCAATCTGTAGATTGAGATTTCGTAAAACATTGGTCTATCGGAACAGTTTGAGGCTGGGAACTTGTGTGAAGGGCCGCAGATTTTTGTTTTTTGGGGAGGATCCAGTGGCATAGAGTATGCTCCGTGGCGTCTCAGCTGGAAATTCTGACTGCCATCATGGGCCTTACTTAAGTCTAACTGTTCTGTCAGTGAGTTGTGACGGGGGACAGTTCTCTTTTTGACGGGACCGTTTCCTCTGGAGAGTGAGACACAGTGTTCAGGCAGCCTTGAGAGACACTTGTGGGACCTACGATGGTTTGTCCCCTTGAATGCAGCTGGTTTCTTTGGGGATTGCAGGTGCGGCTCCCGCGTTCCCGCGGCAGCTCGCCTCAGTTCTGTACGCGCTCACTCTTGCTCTCTTCCGAAGCAGCCGCTGTTGTTTCGGCGCGTGCTGGCAGGGTCAGCTCCCCCGCGCAGGACCCGAGGTTCCCGCTACTTGACCGGAGTGTGTGTAGGAACCCTTCCTTCTCTTGGAACCATCTCGAGCCCGCTGTCTGCTTCCTTCCATGTGCCCTTCCAGGGATGTCTGCTGCTGGCGTGCCCCTTACGTGTCGCCCGAAGCTGGACCCACCCCCCTGATTGAAGGGATGCGCCGAGGGAGAAGCAGATTCTAACGCGATCTTTAACGAAGCTCCTGTGTTGAACCGAACGGCTTATGCTTCTGTTGCCTTTTCCTGCTGTAAAAATGGTGCACGTCGGGTGTGATTTCGGCTCCCTTCCTGCTGCGGGGCGGCACCGTGCGAGCACAGGCGCCTTCTCTCGAAGACCGCTGTCCCTTAGTGCTGGCTGTAAGAGGGGAGCTCGGGGGCTGGAGCAGAGCTGTGGCACTGACCTTAGCCATGGCGCTGGCCTGCCGCACCCCGTCCCCGTAGTGCGGGCGAGGCCACATCCGCTGCCTGTGCTTTGTGCTTTCTGCTTTGTCGGGTAACTGCCGTCGTCACATCTGCTAAAATAATGCAGCATGAGTCGTGAAGATGAAAAGTGCTTTCAGGACCCGAAGCTGTATGAGGAGGACTTATTTTCTCTCCAGTGGCTGTCGGGATGAAGAACACTGGCAGGCTTGTGGGCGGCGGGGGCTGCGAGGGCAGGAAGACTGTGTTGCTGAAGATGAATTAGATGAGATCACTGACCCCCCAGGTTGCTCCTGAAGCGGAAGAGGTATTTGTTCATTTCCTAAAAAGAGTCCAAAATTTTGATGTTTTTTTTTTTCTTCCAGATTTAAAATGAGCCTTTTTTTTTAAGCATTAGTGAAAAGTTGATACATGTCTTCTTTGAACTATGTGTGCAGAAAAAGCCTGAGCTTTCTAGAGTCTTTGGGCAGTGAGTTCTGGTGAGCTGTGATTTCCACTTAGCTCTTTGCCCTGGAAGTGTTAGAATATTTTCAGTGTTTTATGGGGCCGTGGGTACAAATCTTTAAAAATGTGATGTATGTGTTAGTGCTTTGAAAGGATTGCTGTCATCATTTTAAATCAGTTGACATTCGTTAGTTAAGAGCATTCTTGCAAAAATACTTCCAGGTTCGTATTTAGGTGTTATCTTGCTTGGGTGGTTGGTTGAGAAGCTCGGCCCCCTGCACTCAGGGAACGCGCAGTTTGATACAGGAGAGGGGAGACGTGTGGGCAAGTTCCTGTGACGGAAGCCTAGAAGAAGTGAAGTCTGCCAGCACGGGCTCCGGTCCCTGCTTCAGGAGCTCGCAGAGGGGCCCTCTGGTTGGGACTGGGTCTCGGAGCGCACAAGGGAAGGGGGTGGGAAGGCGTTGAGGCTTGGCAAAGAGGTGAGCCGTGGGCTAGTCTGAAGAGATGTTTGGATGAACAGAGGTGGTGCGAGGTGTGTAGGGCTTAATAGATTCCGTTTTCCGACCTGTGAACTTGTCTGGTGGGCCAAGCACGTAAGCCATGAAATCATTCTGTAGCCGTATGATCTGTTGGTTTAGAAACGGTTTTTCCTTACTAATATTTTTTTTCTCAGTTAATTTCCTTAATAACTTTTCCTCCCTTTATTCCAAGAGATCATGAAAAGTGATACTTAGTGGCTTTAGGTACTTGGGCCAGTGCTTTAGAAACTCAGCGTACGGAACATTTTATTTGCCCTTACTTTTCCCTAACACGGTGCTGTGACCCAGTGTGTGAACGTGTATGCTCTGAGCACTTCCCAGGACATACCCTTTCTCCTCCCTTGCAGGCTAAATTTGACTTTTCTTTCTGTGCTTTCTGTCTCTTGCTATTTGAAATAATTTGAAACTTAGAGAAAAGATAGAAGAATAGGATGGAGAATTCTTTACCCAGATTGTCCAGTTGTAGAAGGAAACAGGACAAGGAGCCAAGCCAAAGCTGAAGAAGATGTTCAATGAGAGATGGTTCCCTCCTGGTGACCGCTCTGTGCCGGCTGTCCTGAGCCACTGCCCCGAGGAGCCACTGCCCCCAGGTTTGGAGAAACCAGAGCTGTATGCAGGTTAGCGCTCTGCCTGGTGGAGGGCGCGGAGCACGTCCAGGGCGGACCTGGGAGAGGTTGATTCAGGCAGAAGACATCTAAGAAGGAACCCTGAAGAAGTCAGGAATGGAGAGAAGGGGAAGGCGCGGTTAGGGAGGTGCAGATGCCATTCCCAGTGGTGAGTAGTTGAGATGGAAACCTCGTTCGTGTCCTGCTTACTAATTTGTGGGATTTTGAGTTTGGAAAAGTAATTTCATTGATATTTGTCCTAATTTATTCTTTCAGTATTTTAAGTAGTAGTCTCTTTACCCTTTGATGATAATATTGTATTTATAGGATATTTTAGAATGAGAAGAGTCTAATGATGTCTGGAGATACAGACTTTTTGTGTGAAGCGATCAAAGGAAAGCAGGGTTACCCTTGCTTGGCTGCCTTCTGGAGTGCTTGCCTTCTGAGTCTGACCCGTAGATCTAGGTGTTTCAAACTGTAGTCGTGACAATATTAAGGCAAAAGTAGGTTGTTATTATTGAAAAAGAATGGTAATCTTGCCTTCGATTTTCAAGTATCTTCTGGAGAGATGTCTTTGGAGGAACATTAATGATTGGACCCAGCCTTAAAGGACATGACCTCATAACCTGTGTGCGGCTAACATGGCAGAGTCTCTCAGACACGCGTAGAAAGGATTGCTCATTTGGGGAAAAGTTGGATCCCTCCCTTATACCTTACCTGTGGATCTCAGGTTGATTGAATCTTTTAGTATAAAAAACAACCAGACATAGACTTGTTCATCTGCACGCACACATACGGAACTGTCAGTGGCTTAGAAGGGATCATTTTAATAATGGCGACCGAGTGGCCTTAGGCTTACCTGCAAAACCGAAAACCCAGCAAATGTGAGAGCTAATTGTTTTTAACATTAATGTCAAAAAATTCCAGAGGGCATTCCAATCTGCCGTGGGCCTCCTCAGGTAATCGTGTATAGGCTTCTTTTTGACGTGCATGGTAAGTTCTAGGGCTGCCTTTCTCACTGTGGTCTGCATCCAGACTGCGGTTTGTGGAGGCCTGGAGGGGACCATGCCCCTCCCTGAACCCACATCGCAGAGTTCTCAGCTAGCCTGCTATAAGCATCTCACGAGTTAGGCCTTGGACACATGGCCATAACCTACAGCAGGGGAAACTGGTGAAGACAGTGTCAGGTGACAACATGTTCAGCCAAAATTGGGAGTTTTATTATTAAGGACATGGTAGAAAATGAGGAAAAACGAGCACCAAGTTGTCTTGGTTATTACTATTCTACTACTCTTGGTAGTAGAGGAAAAGAGTGATTTGATCATCTGTAAATACCCCAAAACACCATGAAGAAGTTCAACAAATGACAGATTTGGGAAATATTCGCATGTGAGCCTAAGAATTAATATATTTAGCAAAGTTAATGTATTCAGTATATACAGATAAGCATTCCTATATAAAGAAGGGTAAATAATATGGGAAGATAAGCACATGACCACTAAGCATATAAAATTAGTCAACAAAATAAATTAAAATTGATAATTTAACCTTTTTTAATACTGGCAGAAATAAAAATTCCTGGTCAGATTACAGTGTCATTCTGTTGGGAGACCATTTTAAAAATGTTAACTGCCCAGAGACTGTTTTCTGGGGGTCTCTCATGTTTCTGCCTATTTTGTGAGCAAAGCACAGACTGCCCCTTTGTTCTCAGCTATCTTTTCAAGCACACGGTCTTAGAAGATGGAGTATCTTCCGGTGGGGCCAGGGGCAAGTGTGTTTTCTGTTCCTTGTAACAGACTGGGGGTCCCTAAACTCAGGGTCTCTTCTGTAGCACAGCCCCTGTGTTCACATGGCACCCTGGGAATCCGCTCAGGGAGCCAGCCCCCGAATGCCACTGTTTTGGGTCAGAGGAATGCCTTGTCCTCAACTGTGACCAGGCTCTCGTGGCTTCTCACAGCCTCCATGAAACAGTGGCAACTGCCTCATTTGCTTGCAAGAAGGGGAACATCGTACACCCTTCGTTCTTCTTGACAGGATCAAAAGCCTCAAGTCCTTTCCGCTCAGTAATTCCCCCTTGATGAAGTCATCCAAGAGAGCTCATCTACACTGTGTTCGAAGACGTGCTCCAGTTGTCCGTTTGCAGCCTTGGGTGTAGAGTTTTTAGAGGGTTAAGGAGTGGCCTGACTTCTCGTGACCATGGCTTACCGAGGATGCGCTCGCTTTCCGTTGGGCGTGTAAAGTGAACAGAGGAAGGCGATCCAGTTCCGCCCCTAAGTTCCCTGTAACTTTGCACATCTAAGTGTGTGTGTGACTCCACATCTGGATGGGTACAAAAACACTGATAGTGCTTACCTCTAGGTGGTGGGATTATTTGATACTTTGTACCCCAAATACTTGAGAATATTTCTGCTATGAGCAGAATAACTTTTTTTTAAAAGATTTTATTTATTTGACAGAGAGATCACAAGTAGGCAGAGAGAGGGGCAGAGAGAGAGGAGGGGAAACAGGCTCCCCGCCGAGCAGAGAGCCCGATGCGGGGCTCGATCCCAGGACCCTGGGATCATGACCTGAGCTGAAGGCAGAGGCTTGACCCACTGAGCCACCCAGGCGTCCAACAGAATAACTTTTTAAAATTGGGACCTAGGATGGTTTAAGATTCTGACTCTGGAATTTGTAAGGCAAAGAACCAGATTGCATTGTTAACTCCTGTGATTTCTAGTTGCTGAGGTCCCACTTGAAACATCCTAAGGTTTGTTTTCAGTATGAATCTTTCTATAGAGCAAAAAGTAAACTCTCCTCCAGATTGACTAGTTTCTTTTTTTTTATACCATCTGTGAGGAGGTAGAGTATTTGCTTTTTCCTTCTAGGCTGTATGTCCCAAAATTTAATTTTAAATTTAGTATTTGAAAGTATTTTTAAGATTTTTTTTTTTTTATTTATGTATTTGACAGACAGAGATCACAAGCAGGCAGAGAGACAGACAGAGAGAGAGGAGGAAGCAGGCTCTCCGCGGAGCAAAGAGCCCGATGTGGGGCTCGATCCCAGGACCCTGGGATCATGACCTGAGCTGAAGGCAGAGGTTTTAACCCACTGAGCCACCCAGGTGCCCCTGAAAGTATTTTTTAAAAGTTACTCTTACATTTACTTTCTTATTCTTCTGTCCTTTGACGGTTGAGGTTTGCCTTATTTTTGTTGCAACGACGTGGATGGAACTAGAGGGTATCATGCTTAGTGAAATAAGTCAATCGGAGAAAGACAACTATCATATGTTGCTTAAAATATTTTTAAATATTTTTAATGCATTTGTATTTTGTGTATTTAGTGTCTTTGTTTCATGTTTTTAAGTATGTTTTAAATATATTTACTTTCCTATCCTCTGTCCTTGCTGGTTGCTTCAAGTTTGCCTTGTGTATGTCACTTGTCTTGTCTGGACTGGAAATCCTTCCCCATGTGCTTTGCTCCCAGGACTTTTGATAGTCCTTGGAGGCAGGTAATGTGCTGGTTGTGCCCCCCCGCCCTCCAGTGAATATCTTGCGCTTGTCTCCTTTCTTGTAGAATCACTGAGTATCTGTCAGTCTCAAATACCATTACTGAGCATTTGTGTGTGGTGCTGTCTTAGGTGTGGAAAGGTGGGTGTCCCATGTCACATGCTGTTGTAGTGCCTTTCGGTGCTTTCGCTTTGGAGAGCGGCTCTTCCATCTTTTTAAAAGAAGTCAGAATAGAGTCCTGAAGGAGGAGTGATGGGTTTAGCCTGCCACGGAGCCTGCGTCTTGGTATCTGTGCAGCCTTTTCATCCAGTTTCTCGGGCGTCTGGCGAGCCAGCTGTTGGCGCCCAGCAGCGGCGCGGGGACGGGCTCGGGTGCGCCGAGAGCCCAGGAAGGGAGCGGGGCGCGGCGGCTGCTTCGGCTCCTTGAAGTAAGGGCCAGGAGTCCTTACTTACTTACTGAGCCCAGGAAGTCGCATGGGCGCGTCCGAGCCGTGCGGCTGGGAGCCCTTTCCGTGGGCGAGCCTGCCGGAGGGGACTCCTTCACACTCGTGCGTGCTCGGAGCCCAGAAGGGCCTGCGCTCGCTCGCGGGGGTGGCGAGGACGAGCTTATAAAGACGCCCGGGGCCGCTTGTGCTTGTTGTCGTCCCCTGTGGCTTAAACAGGCCTGCCCCGTGCGCTGCTTTCCTCCGGTGTAGCAGGAGCGACGAGAAGGGCAAAGAAGTCTGCGCCCTGTTTAAAGCATTTACTCTGCGCACTGTGATGCCGCTTGCCGTCGGGGGTGGGCACATCCCGAAACGTGCAGTTCGGGGTTTCAGTCCGAGCGTTCGGGGTGCCACCTTCCCTCTGCTCAGAAGCCGTTCTGTGACCCACAGCGTTCCCCCTTCTGTCCTGTCAGCCCTGACTCCGCGGAGGCAGTATTGTTCTTGTCAAATAAAACATTTTCCTACTCTAGAACTTCACGGGGACGGAACCCTTAGTCTGTGTCTCACTCTCGTGTTCCATGTAATGTTTCCGAGACTCATTCAGGTAGTTGTACACATTTTGGAGATATGCCATATGTGTTCATTTTCCTGATAGGAGATATTTGGGTGGGTTCTTTCTTTTCATCTTTATTTATGGGGCGCCCGGGTGGCTCAGTTGGCTAAGCCTCTGCCTTCAGCTAAGGTCATGTTCTCAGAGTCCTGGGATCGAGGCCCGCATTGGGCTCACTGCTCAGTGGGGAGCCTGCTTCTCCCTCTCCCTCTGTCTGCCACTCCCCGTTTGTGCTCACACTTTCTCTCTCCCCTCTCCTGGCAAATAAGTAAAGTATATATAAAAAAGATCTTTATTTGTTTGAGAGAGAGAGCAGAAGCAGGGGCAGACTCCCCGCTGAGCAGGGAGCCCGACGTGGCACTCAATTCCAGGACCCTGAGATCGTGACCTGAGTTAAAGACAGATGCTTCACCCCCTGAGCCACCCAGGCGCCTGGGTTTTCTTTTCTTTTTCTTTTTTTTTAAAGTCATGAATAATTCAGCTATAAAGATTATCTTACATGTCTTTTAGTGGATGTATCTTTTCATTTTCCTTGGTATTAACTATGAATGGAATTACTGAGAGACAGAGTAGAAGTTAATTCTATGAGAATCGATCAAATGGTTTCCCAGAGTGATCGTTTCATTTTGTGCTCCCATGGTCTTGCCTGAGAATCTCCATTCGCCATCACTCGTGTGTCAGCCTGACGGGGGACTCGATCCCACAGTTGCAAGATCATGACCTGATCTGAACTGAGAGTCGAACGTTACTTGACTTGGCCACCCAGGTGCCCTTAGATCGACAGACAGATGTATAGACAGACAGATGTATAGACAGATGTTTATATGTATAGTGGAGATTTTCTCTGAGCCTGTGGCTTCTGTTTTAATTTTCTTAAAGGTATCTTTTCATGAGCAGAACATTTTAATTTGATGAAGACCAGGTAATTCTGTGACCCAAGAAATCTTTACCCCAGAGCTGCAAAGATACTAGCCTGTGTTTTCTTTCTGGAAGCTTTCTTAGTATTAACCCTTTGTCGTTTCGGTCTGTGATCTGTCTCAGCTAATGTATTTATGTGTGTATCTGAGTTTCACTTTTTCCTGTATGTTTATCTGATTGTTGCACCATTATTTGTTGTAAAATCTTCCTTTCCCATTGAATTGTCCTAGTGCTTAAGTTGGGAATTAACTGATCATTTAAGTTTGGGGCTCTATCTGGGACCTCTCTTGTTCCCTCGCTGATACTACACTGTCTTGATTACTGTGGCATGAAAGCTGGTAGTGTAAATCCACCAGTTTTGTCCTCCTTTTCAAGATTGTTTCGGCTATTCTAGGTCCTTTGAATTTCCATATAAATTCTGTAACTGACTGGCCAATATCTACTAAAAGTCTGAATGGGATTTTGATAGGGAAAGCATTATTATCTTTCCATCAGACTGGGGGAAAACTGATGACTTAGTGATCATGTTACCTGTTAATACACACACTTTTAATTCTTCATAACCTACCTGTACTTTGACTTCTTTCATCTCTTGGAAAGAACAGAAATACTGAAGGCACTCACTCTTCCCTGCTTCCTGATGGTAGGGGAAGTGCGCAGTGTTTCATCAAGTCAGTGACCGGAGCTCACTGGAAGTTGGTGTGTGTTTCATCAGATTGAAGCTCTTTTCCGTATCTCGTTCGTTGAGATTTTTTTTTAAAAGAATGAGAAATGACTGTAGAATTTTGTCAATGCTTTTTCTGCATCTTTTGAGATACTCCTGTGGTTTTTGTCTTTTTTTTAATTAATGTGAATTAAACTGACTTTTAAAAACTGTTAACTATACTCCTGACTTTATTGCCCTTTAACAAGGAATTTTGTATGTCCTCTTACTGTTCTGGGATCCAGTCCCGGGGTCCACACTGTTGTGTGTGTCCCCTCTGGTCTGCCTGCGCTTCACGACCACGCCAGTCTAGAGCTGCGCTGGCCGCATAGCCCATAGCATGTATCCTCCGGTCTGGGTTCGTCTGATACTTTCTCGTGATTACGCTGGGTCGTGGGGGTTTGGAAGGAATGCCACAGAGGTTGGCTGCCCTTCTCATCCGTCATACCGCTGGGTATGGGACCTCCCTGCCAATGTCAGTCTTGATCACATGGTCACGTCCTGTTTGCCAGTTACAGGCAGTAGAATTATAAAGCATGGTCTTTCCTGTTCTGTGCTCTGTTCCTTAGAAGCAAGTCCCTCGTCGTCTGCCCTTCAAGGGGGGATGGACTGGAGTTCTGCCTCTGGTGGAGGGAGGGTTTGGGGGCAGGGGTGCTGTCTACGTATATTTGGAATTTTTCTCCGAGATTAGGTACATTGATTTTTTTGTATCTTAAATCAACCTTGTGCTTCTGTCTAAACCTCACTTAGTTGTGATATATTTTCCTTTTTTATATTTTGCTAGATTCCATGTGCTTTTGTTTTTTTGAGGAATTTTGTGTCTGTATTTATGAAGGATAATGGTCTGTAATTAGAATTTTTGTGCAATTTGATTGCTCCATCTCTACAACTTGTAAATTTTCACCATTTTTTTTTTTTTTTAAGATTTGTGTATTTTGGAGTGGGGGAGGAGAGTGTGAGTGAGCAAGCAGTGGGGAGGGGGCAAAGGCAGAAGGAGAGAGAGAATCTCAAGCAGATTGCCTACTGCATGCGGAGCTTAATCTCAGGACCCTGAGATCATGACTTGGGCCGAAATCAAGAGTCAGATGCTTAACAGACTGAGCCCCCCCTAGGCGCCCCTAAATTTTCACAATTGGTAGAATTAATACTTGTATTTGATTTGTATTTCTTGGTATAATAAAGAATTATTCTCTATTAAATATTCTGTAAACATTAAAAACTTTTGGTAAATTTTTAAAAACTCTGTTCTCTATGCTCCTTCCCACCCTGTTTCAGAGAACTACCCATTTTTCTTCCACTTGGGGTTGGGAAAGAATATTGAATTTTCTTTTAAAAAGCTCAGATCACAGGTTCATTTCAGAATTATCTGGAGAACTTAAAAATATCTGCAGGCCTGGATCTTGCTTTCCCTTAGACTTTCTAATTCTTTTTTTTTTTTTTTTTTTTTTTTTTTTTTTTTTTTTTTTTTTTTTTTTTTTTTTTTTTTTTTTTTTTTTTTTTTTTAGATTTTATTTATTTATTTGACAGAGAGAGATCACAAGCAGGCAGAGAGGCAGGCAGAGAGGGAGGGGGGACGCAGGCTCCCCGCTGAGCAGAGAGCCCGATGTGGGGCTTGATCTCAGGACCCTGGGAGCATGACCTGAGCCGAAGGCAGAGGCTTAACCCACTGAGCCACCCAGGAGCCCTAGACTTTCTACTTCTTTATACCTTTAACCCATGAACAGTGCTGGGGTTAGGGGCACTGGTCCTCACTCAGTTGAAAATCTATGTGTAACTTTTAGCTCCCCCAGAACTTAACTGCTAAGAGCTTACTGAAAAAAGTCGATTAACACCCATTTTGTATGTTATATGTATTATATACTATATCCTTACTGTAAAGTAAGCCAGAGGAAAGAAAATATTATTAAGACAATCATAAAGAAAAGACATTTACAGTACTGTGTTTAACCAAAAAAAAATTCACATACAAGTGGACCTGGGCATTTCCAACCTGTGTTGTTCAGGGGTCAACTGTATGTGGCAAGATTTTGATAGAGTTGTCCATTTTTAAGAACTTTTATGATGGTTTTCATGTGTACCCTCTGTTAAGAATTACAATTACATCTTTCAGGTTTTCAAGATAATTAAGTAGTTAAAAATCAAGTCTTTGTATATTTTTGGCAAAGCCTAATAATGAGATCACAGACACACATATTTAACTTCTTACACAATAGTATCTTACGATAATTTGATTTTGATGTCACCAACACTGTCCTTCATTGGAGTTTTACTTATGAGTAGAATACTAGCTGGTACTTGTTAAAAACTGTGGAGAGGGGCGCCTGGGTGGTTCAGTCATTAGGTGTCTGCCTTCGGCTCAGGTCATAATCCCAGGGTCCTGGGATCGAGCCCCACATCGGGCTCCTTGCTCAGAAGGGAGCCTGCTTCTCCCTCTCTCACTCCTCCTGCTTGTGTCTCCTCTCTTGTGCTCTCTCTGTCTCTGTCAAATAAATAAGTAAAATATTAAAAAAAAAAAAGTGGAGAAAGTCAGCAGTTGGCAGATAGGCTGTTTGATTCTGTAAATCATATGGCCAAAAGAGATGCCCTTTTTTTTCTTTTCTTTCTTTCTTTCTTTTTTTTTTTTTTTTTTTTTCGAGCCAGTGTTTAGAATAAGATGTGCTCGAAGGCACGAGTCTAGCTCAGTGCAGGTTGGCCAGTGGTCGGCTGTGGTTGAGGCAGGTGAGGCCAGGCCGTGCTTTTAGCGTGAGGGTTCTGGGCTTGTGTAGTCCTTCATGTTGTTCAAAGCGTAACTGGCCTCTGAGACTTCAGCCAGAAGCTTGCCTTCCAGGAATTCCATCGCTCAAAAAACTACCGTATGCCGTCGTTTTGCGGTCCTGCCTTCCCTCCGTTTCTGATCACTGGCAGCCAGTATGAGGTGTTGTCCTGGAGGACGGCCTGTGAGTGGACTCGTTGCAGTGTGCGGTGATCGGCGTCTCTCCTCGGGCAGGGCTTTTGTGATTTCGGCCCACGTGCGTGTCCGTAGTTGAGTCCCTGTTGCTGCTCATGAACGTTGAGTGGGTCCCGTTCACGTAGCCGTGCACTCACTGTCCGTCGGTTTCGGTGGTCCAGAAGAGAGCAGTGGGTATGTTCCTACAGGCTCTCTACATGAGGGTAAATGTTTCTCTCGGGTGAGATGTCTAGGAACGCGATTGCTGGGGCGTAGACTAGGTTGGTTTGTTTCTGGTGGGCTATAGTATTTGTTCCAAAGAAGCAATTTCAGCTCATCCTTGTCCTCTTTTGATTTCTTAGATGGAGATTTGGATGCAAAATAAGCTTTATTAATTTCACTCCTGTCGTGTTTTATGTTAAACTTGCTCGGAAAGTCTTTGTGCTGAAATTACTGTTAATGGCTAAATTAGAAATGACCATTGTAGGAAGTAGAATCTTTGCTTTATTGGTAGCCACTTCTTTCTTCCTCTGTGGTCTTGCCACTCAAAACGCGTGGTCTCTGGACCAGCGTGTTAGGAGTTTGTTAGAAATGCAGTCTCGGGCCCCATGGTGGACCTGTAGAATCACAGTCTGTGTTGTAACAGGATTCCCAGGGATGGGTGTGAACGCTGGATTGGAGAAGCGCTGCTCTGGAGCCTTATGGAAGTGGGGAAGCGTCCTTCGTAAATGAGCTGACCTTTGTTTGATTCGAGAGTAGTACAGCGCAAGCCTAGCTGGGTCCATCGTCTGTGTTACTCAGTTTGGTTTCAGATATTGGGTAAGACAGAAATACTGATCTCAAACGAGCAAATGCCAAGACACGGGCACTTTAAAATTCCGCGGCAGACTGTCGGAGTACTGGAAGGTGGTGGTGTCCTCGCCATTGTACGATGGTCATCTTACCTTCAGGTGTTTGAACTCCCGAGTGTTCATAGCAATGAGTATGTGGGTTCGTAGTTGATCTTTTTGCCCAGAAAGTTGTTGGGGGAAGAATAGAAAACAGTTGTATTTTTGGTTTATGTTAAACTTTTTCCTGTGCGTTTTCTAATGAAGTAGTTCATCTTTGTTTCTTTTGAGAGTAAAGGACATTTAAAATTATGAGTCACGAGAATAAAGGGGCAAAATCTGTTTTCTTTACATTTACAAAAAGTACTTAAACGGCCTGGTCCTTGTAAGTCCCTGTTTTATCTCCCAGGAGGTTACCTAGACTCTGCTAGTGCAAGGGGGAAAGTGTCAGTGTCAAAGGGGGTATCAGGCCTAAAGTAAGAGTTGTTGATGAAGAAATTACTTTTAGTTGGGACTAGGTTGGGCAGTATTTCTGTAGGAATGCTGATATAATAAAAGATAAAAGCTGATTTTAGCATGACTGAAAAAAGAACCTAGTTTCGCTGTTGCAGTATTCTGAGCCAGAGGCAGTGAGAAATGAACTCCAGATGTTGAAAGAAGAGAGAGGCTAAGAGTGAGTGAGGACAGATTTTTGGAGTCTGAAGAAACCAACCAAACTAACAGCAGTTTTGGAGTGCGTGCCTAGAGTAAAAATCATGGCAGATGAGGTCAGGAGTTACTGGGAATATTGAACCTGTGTGATAGGAAGGAGTGTGCTCTCATCGGATATAAGTCACATGGTGGGACGTATGCTGATGACTCATGGAACTCCAGTCTTGGTTTAATGTATGTATGGAATTTTGCTGGAATCTGGATCAGGCTTGAAGCCAGCAGGGACTTTTTGAAGTTTATGGTTCTTGGGCCCCTTGGCTCCCCGTTGGTCGAGCATACGACTCTTGGTCTCGATGTTGTGAGTTCAAGCCCAAAGCTGGGCACGGAGCCTACTTTAAAAAAATTGGGGGGAAAAAAAAAGGAAGGAAGGAAGAAGTTCATGTTTTCGCTCTCAGAAATATAAGTAAAAATATATTGTGTATTAATTACAAGCAAGACTTGAACTTTTTCTGACTTTGTTTTTAATGTTTGAAATTATTTGTTCCTGGAATCAGTTTAGTGTTTTACATAGCCTTGTCATGGAATATTTTATAGTATCTTTACATCTTAAATATAAAGAACCTTTACGTGTGTGTGTGTATCATACTTCAGTATTTAATTCAAAAGGCTGTGAACTCAGTCTCAATCCCTTTCTGCTTTGTATGTTGGCACTCTAGGGAGGTATGGAAACTTTGGAGCTACAGAAGGACATAAAAGAAGAATCAGATGAAGAAGATGACGATGATGAAGAATCTGGACGATTACGTTTCAAAACTGAAAGGAAAGAAGGAACAATTATTAGGCTCTCCGATGTAACTAGAGAGAGAAGGAACATTCCAGAAACTTTGGGTAACTCTTTTTGCCTGTCTCCCGTCCTCCTCCACTCCCATGTCAGCTTCCTTCGTCATTCTGTCATGACGGCTCAGATGGGCAGAAATGGTTCGACTCCATAGGTCACTGTGTGTGCCGTCCAGAGAGGGCATGGGCTGCATGACATTAGCGCTGAGTGACGGTGCTGTAAAAGTCATTCTATAAAAATGACTGTCTTCTGGACTAAACATATTTGAATAAAGTATCTGATTGCTTATTTTTTTAATAGCTTTTTCTTTTGGAGTTGATGGCTTGGACCTGCTCTCAGGCATATACTGTGCAGGTCCTGCTGGCTCTGGGAGGGTGGTGTGGGGGTGGCGCAGGACCATTTGATCCTTCTGGAAGGCTGATTCTGGACCAGCTATTCGTATTTTGTTCCTGTTAGCGTCGTTATAACCATCTTTTTTCTGTTTTCTTTTCCTGGATGTCATTTCCTCTCCATGTTTTATGAGCTAAGGTACCTTGTTCATAGACATGACTGACTGACGGTCATTCTGAGCAGATGCTGCTTTGCAGGACCTGTAGCAGCCCGTTGCTGAGAGCAGAGAGCCCTTCACTGGTCACCCTCCCCTCCCCCTAGGGGTTCGATTTTTCCAGTGTCCAGTGCAGAGGAAAGAGCAGTGGTTCTCCAATTTGAGCAACAGAATCACCTAGAAGGTTTGTTGAAACACAGATTCCCGGACCCACTGCCAACTCTCCCGAGTCCGTTGGTTCAGGGCGCTGCACAGGATGGTTGCATTTCTGAGGATTTGGCAGGCGGTGGTGCCCCTGCTGCTCTGGGATTCTTCCTTAAGAACATCTGGGGGTGCTGTGCTGTGTTCTCGGGCCAGGGGAGGTCGTAGAGTTTACCCATTGGGATACTGTACTGTATTCTAGGGAGAGGACGTGGGATGGTGGGAGGATAGGGTTTACCCACTTTCGGGTCTTGGTCAAAATAAAAATCGAGGAGCTGTTAGTCACTACGTTGATCACTTCTTAATCATTTTTTATAGTCCTTTTCACTTGGCAACATGAACACGGGTCTGTAGTGGCAGATGGGAATTCTGCATGAGGATGCCAGGCTCCCAGTGTATACAGATTAACAGCAAACCTGTTTTACCATGTCACCTTTACTAAGCAAGATTTATGGGGCGATTACTGGTAGTCTCCTGGCAGTCTCTACTTCTTTGCCCTCTGATTTCCC
The DNA here is from genome assembly GCA_004024625.1 of Mellivora capensis. NCBI lineage: Eukaryota > Metazoa > Chordata > Mammalia > Carnivora > Mustelidae > Mellivora > Mellivora capensis. Next base: position 139,743 of record PISX010002334.1, on the reverse strand, counting down.
CCTCCTCTAGCTTTTGACCCAGGAATGCTCTGCACTTATCTCAAGTTATGCTGTGAAGTTGCCAGTTGGGCTGAAGCAGGATGGCATAAGTTGCTAAGAAAGAGGATCTGCAGTTGGCCTTGGGAAAACGGGAGGATGGAAAAGAACAGAAGTGCATCTTTCAGCAGGAGGGATCGGTGACATGACACACCAGAGCAGATGTCTCAGGCTTGGACTGGAGTAGGACGAAAAGGGAGAGTGGGCGCCCTGGGCTGCATGTCACAGGGGGTGAATTCATCACTTCTCTGCGGTTTTGTAGTGGCTGTGGCATTGTTCTCCCAAGTGGTGGAACTTGGTGTGTCACATCATAATAACGGGGATAGCTGCAGGTTCTAAGGGTGTGACGTCACTCGACAAACACCGAGAAGGGCCTTTTTCGTCTGTAGCCAGCTTCCTGTAGGCCAGCGTGAGGGTCACTTTCCCCTGAACCTCGATGCCTCTCCCACCTCCTGTCCTCAGCCGGGCTCACCCCTGTGCATCGTACCTGCCCCGGGCACTGACAGCCCAGGTGCTCTTCCTTCTTGTGTTCACCGTCTCTGTTGCTTTCATTCTTCCATCTCCGGACCTTTGCCTCATTTTGCTCTCTTCAGGGTCATTTGCACCTCCTGAGAGAAGAGGTTGGAAGGGGTTAGTGGTAGGCAAGCCAGAGCCTTTAAATACAGGGGTAGAGAGTCTGGGGTCCCTAGAGGTAGGGAGGGGCTACAAGCGTAAACAGTTCTTTTAAACATTAAGAAATTAGGTTTAAATGCATTTGTGCAGATTTGGCCAGGTAATAGGGCAAGTGGAAATGGTGCTTAAATGTGTCTGTCTCTGCTCCATATGCGTGAGCCCTGACATAAGCAAGCTTAGCGTTTGAAACACTAGTTTTCTAGTAACTCAAAGTTGGGGTTATTCCCGGTACAAAAAGGATTTTTCTGTCCCATTTACAGATTGGTTTCCTAAAACAGTGCACTCTCTTATAACCCTGACCCCACCCCCACTCTCCCAACAAAAGATTAGTTTTACATAAAAGAAAATACTGATTGAGAAAGAGAAGCTGCTACGGTGTCTGGTAAACCACAAATCTGCGTAAGTTTTACCCGTCAGGCCGTCAGTTGGCCTGCGCCTGGTGGCAGGTGGCAGCTTCAGGTTCTGTATACAATACCTAGCGTTTATTTGACTGTATATGGCTGTTTACCTCCTCTTTGTAGGTATCTTGCTACCAGAGTCTACATGTCATCTCATACGATACGTATTTCTTGACAAGTGATGTCTTTTAACATTTTGAAGACAAATATGATTTTGTGTTATCATTGATTAATATTGAGAGCCTTCCACTCTTTAAAAAGAAGCCTGAAATCATGCTCTGGCACCCCCTATTCCTGACCCTTTGACCCTGCATGTGGGTAGTGAGTTCTCTGCACAACCTACAAGGGTTGTTGGGTCTCTCTTAGTTGTTCTCACATTCAGATCGGGGACGCCATCGTTCAGTGGGCGGACCACGGAGTCATGTATAGCTCCAGAACCTGATACGCAGTCACTGATGTGTATTTTGAATTCAGGTAGAATTTTGGGCTTTCCTGTAGGTTAAGATCTTAAGTAAGGAGTCAGCCAGCATTCTGGGAACTAAGCCTTCCAGAAAATGTGACTTTTTCTCAAGTCTCCCTGAGGGTGGTACAAAACCACATGCTTATTAGCAGATAGATTTGCTCATTCCGTACAAAGGATGCCGTAGGGTCTAATGGTTTTAATTCTCTGTGGAACCCAGCTGAGAAGGGTTTCTAGAACTGATACGCGTATGGGAGTGATGATTTTGAATGGAAATGTCAAAAACCATCTCTAAAAAGTAGGTGTCAGTGGCTGGTTTTTCCTTAAGTCTCAGCACAGAAGTTCAGACCTGCTGCTGCCTTGGCCCTCGGAGGTGGACCTGAGAGTTTCTTTGAGAGCAGTACACGTGGTACCCGAAAGACTACTTTCAAGTTAGGCCTTTTTTTATCCATTAGTCTATGAGTAGGCATCGAGATTTTGCAGTATTCTAAATTTCACTGGCACATGTAAATGTTAAATTGCATTTTATTGCTTTAGCCTAAAGAAAGAACATTCTTACTGTTTCCACATAATGTTCTCTTGAAATAACATCCTTAGTTAATTTTAAGGCCAAGGATCTGTGGGAAGAATATTTTCATCTAGTAATAAACCGTTCAAGACTGATAATGCCAGCAGTAGGATCCTGCCTTCAGTTTACATGATGGTCCTTGTAGTACAAGCAAGGTTTTTTTTTTTTTTTTTTAACAAATTGCTTGATCAAAATTCTCTTATAAAAAAATTCAGACTATCATTTGTTATTTTTATTTTGCCAGATAAGCCGTGTATTCTATAAATATTTATTTATTATGTATTAGTCCAACTACTATAAAAATTATTTATATGCAAATGTTATTAAACACATTATAGGAAAGGACAATACAGTGTAGAACTTTGTTACATTCAACTATGTCTCTTTACTTTAGAATATGGACATAGTTCAGAAAACACTTAAGAGGAAATTAACATTTCAGTTGAAGTTACAAATGTAATTTCCATCCTGTCATATTTTGGTGACCTTTTGTGACAGCTTGTCTCAATTGGAGGAAAGCATTTTTACTTACTGATTAAAGATGTCATTTGAAACCATTTTATTACTGGGGATAGTGAAATTAATCTTGACACTTAGAACCACTAGAAAAATAATTGCTGATTCACCGCAAAAAATGTGTATATGAACCAATCATGTAGTCAGGATTAGAGTAAAAGTCTGTGCTTGTTAAGAGGAGATTAAATTTTCTTTTGAATGGGGTCTAGATTTATTTGAAGGGGAGGGCAATACCATAGAAACAATATCAAGAAAATGAAATGTGGCTTAGAGATTTTGGAAGAGTTTGGAGGTGATTATGGAATCCAAGGTAGGAGATGAACTGGTAATGTTTAAAATTTGCCCTTCACTGTGGAAGAAAGGGTAAGAATGCCTCTCGGTATTCAGTGAAACCTTTAGAAGGTTTACATTTGTTAATGTAAGATACCCCCCAGTTCAGGTAATATTTTAAAATAAAGGAACCGTATATGACTAAGTCAGCTTTTTTCTTTTAGGAATTTATAATAATGTGCCAGCTGAAGTTTTTTAGGGCCAGAGTCTGTGTTTTTTGTGTCCTTAAAGCATTGGTCAGAGAGGTGAGCATCTCGCGGGTGTCCCACGAGCATTTGCATTAATGAGTTTTTTCTTCTGTGCCTTTGCTTTCATCTGATAGAGCTTCCATATCAGACTGCATGGATAGAAGTCTTTTTTCACAGAGTAAAAGTTTTTTGATAAACCTGAAACGATCGTGAGTTTTCCATTGTGTGAAGTTAATTGATCCGCAGTGTTTTTCACTGCTAGTTTCGTGTACTTCAGCATAAGCAGTGATGTGTTTTGTTTCTTCTTTTGGAGTCTGTGTGCCACAGCACGCCCCTGCTGCCCGTACTGGTCTCACCGAGCGCAGTGCGCTGGCCGGGGCCGGGCCGAGCCCACTCCTCCCCGGCACCGCCCGCCGGCAGTGAGGGAGGGATGGCAGCGGCTCGAGGGCTGTGTGAAGTCGGGCCCCAGCCCCTTCCTTTTAGCTTCTCCCTGCACGTTTTTGTGGTCTCCGGTGAAAATACCGTGGCTCCTGGGCCTCACTACAGGTGAGGTTCGCGGGCGGGGCCACATCTTCGTTTAACAGGCGCCACCGACGGGCTATGAGTGTCGCTGCTCGTCTAGTGACCTCCTGTGGGTGAGGCCCGCGCTGCCTCGGGGTGTCCTGTCATGTGTATCTTCCCTGTTTCTCCTGTAGGTCTAGTTTCGGCTCTTGGAAGAGCTCTGACATCTACCCATCTTTTCAAACAGAGCTTTCAGCAGAAGCCAAAGCTGCGTTGCTGGAATTCGAAGAAAGAGAGCGACAGCACAAGCAGGGGCGCTATGGTTCGAGGCGGGGCGGAAGGAGAGGAGGCTCTGTGGCGTGTCGTGGAATGGGAGACCAGAGGAGAGACAACAGCGAGCGGGCGAGAATGAAAGACCACAGACCGGCCCTGCTTCCAACGCAGCCTCCTGGCATGGTAAGGGCCAGTTTCACGACAGTCCGAGACTTTAGACCAGTGAAAGTGTGCCTTCACGGGTTTCAGACTTGGGGTGTATCTCCTAGTCCGAAATTAAGGTTTCATCATAGGAATAATGGCGAAAGTTTCTTTACAATACGCGCTCACTTGGGGTCCAGATTCACTCCTCCTGATATTTGCATAGTAAAAGAATTCTGTACACAGCTGCTTACGGAGAAAGAAGTGACAAGAGGCCTGTATCTTCAAGGGACGAGAGCCAGCGGGGAGCCTGGCTTCTGTCCTCCCTGCTTGTAGAGGGCCGCTGCTCCTGAGCACCCATAGGCAGAAGGACGGCTGGGTTATGCGTCTGATCTGGGCTGTTGATTTTATCAGAATAGTTGTGCCTTTATACTGTTTACCAGAGGTCTCTCCTTAAGTGGAGCAGTTTCTCTTAGAGTAGCTGTCTTCTCCTACCCATAATCATATACTTGGAATTTTAGCTCAGTTGCATTTCGTGTGCATTTCGAAGATGAGATATCGCAGAAGCAAAGGAAGGAATTATAGTGGTTTTTTTTTTTTTTTTTAACATGTTCTTTTGGTTAACTGTAGGATTTTATGGCTTTTTCCTTCAGAAGTCAATCTCCAAGGACAAATTGATTTAATACAAATATGCGTCCACTCTGTCTACTGCATGTCCTCCTACATTTTTATCTGAATTTAGGGAGGGTCACATTTTGCCTCTTCATAGACATGTTCAGCGGCAGGATGCATTCACTTGTGAAATGATGAGGTGGACAGGGTGCCTTACTGTTCAGCACGAGAATTCTGACTTTGAAGTAAAGGAAGGGGAGAGAAGTCAGGTTAATTTCAGTGAAAAGAAGTTGCCGATGTTGAAAACTGCTCGCTCTTCATACAACTGTTTCATTCTTACGCTTCTCACATAGCAAAAAGACTGGACCTTTCGTTTCTTCTTTCTCTTCCTCGTCTGGTGCCCGCACCCCCAGCGTCTCGCTGTGTACTGAACAGCCAGTTTGGTTAGTTTGGCCTCCTTGGAAGGGGGGCACAGCCACACAGGAGGACCTGTTCTTGTGTAATTGTGTCCTCTGTGATCTTGGAAAGAAGTGGAGGTCCACAGAGAGAGGAGGTGAGCCCACCAGCCTCCCCAAAGAGAGGCTGGGCTGAGAGGAGCCGTGAGCGCTTCGACATTGTTAGCCAAGGGGAAGACGGCGTGGCCGCCGCCCTGGGGGTGTCGTGTCTCCGGCATTCTCACCACCGAGCTGGGCTCTGCAGCTCACTGTGAACTGGAGATAAGCCTGTGGCATGACCTGCTCGGCCTCGTGGCGCTCTGGGCCCAGCCGTGCGAGTCATGGTGTTTCTCAGTCCCACTTTGCCAGGAGGACTGAAGTTGTCGGAGATGAACTTGACCTCGCCCCCACCTGTATCTGTCCTCAGACCACAAATGCGCTTGGTCCTGGTTACTCCCCAGCCCAGAGCTGTCTGTCTTCCTGACTCTCCAGAGTTTTGGGAAGAATAATCTTCCTTGTGTCCTTGGATCAGCGCATTTTCTCTTAGGTCGGTCCCTTGCCGCCTGACTCCGCTCCCTTCAGCTCTTCTCAGGGTGCTCTGGGAATCGCTGCCTGCCCCGGGTCAATCCTTCCTGTCGCGTTTGGGTGCCTTGGACCCCCCGCGAAGCTCCTGCGCCCCGAGCTTCCTACATCGGTCTGGGCGGCGCTCTCCCCCGTCTGTCCGCTGCAACGGCCTTCTTGCCGGCCCTCCTCCTGGCCAGAGCTCAAGCTGGGTGCCATCGCCTTCCTGCCACCGGCTCTCCCTGTGCACGTCTGAGTCCCCGGCCCTTACCTCTTGCCAGCTCTGCGCTCCCAGCTGCCCCCAGCCTCTCTGCGCGGGCGGCTCACAGCCCCTACACTCCCGGTCGCAAACGCGGGATTTCCCTGGCACGCCTGGTGTTCGTGCGCGGAGGACGCTCCCTGCGTTCAGTGTCAGGTCGGAGCCGGCTCAGACAGCCTCTGTGCGCTCTGGTGCCCGGCCCCCTGACTATCCTGCCTGCACGGCACGCGTCCCCCGCCGTGCGCCAGAGGAGGCAGACGCTGGCGTCCGAGCGTGGGTAGCCGTGGATGTGGGCTGGCCCCGGGGTCTCTGGAACAGTCTTCCCCCGAGACTGAGGCTGCAGACGGTTTGGTTTCCGAAGTCTCTTCGTGCCTCTGAGACGCCTCTTTCCTGTTGCTCTTCGTCCAGCCGTGGCCGTTTCCTCCGTTCGGCTCTTGCCGCAGCCCGCGGAGCGGCGTGTCTCACTCGCTGCGAACTCTTCGGCATGTCGCGTCCGTAGGTGCCCGCACGTGCTGCGGGCTGGAGCCGCGGCCCTTCAGGCGCTGGGGGTTCGGGAGCCGCCGGCCTCTGGCAGTCCGGCAGGGAAGGCGGGTGCTGCAATAGACGGTGTGTTAGCGAAGGGGCCGCCTCTGCTACCGAGCGTGGCCGGCCTCAGGAGTGGCCATGAGCAGGACTCATGCAAGCAGGTGGTCTGGACTCTGCTTCCCAGCTTCCCGATCTGTGAAAGCAGGACTGGCACGAGGAGCACCTGCATTGCATCGTTGGGGGAGCGGGAGGGGGGTCTGGGTGAGGGGGACGCCGGTTACTTTGTATTTGGACCTTGACATAGGGGCTTATGACACGGGGTGGCCCTGTGCTCAGCGATCGCTGCTCTTGTGGCCACTTCCCTCCCCTTGGGGCTGGTGTCTGACGGGACCACCCTGGGACCCCTGGCTGCTTTGGGTGTCTGTTTTCTTTTCTCTGTCCGTCTTCTGTCTCCACGGCTATGGCCTCACTGCTCCCTTGCTTTCCCCAGCAGCTGTGTCTCTGCCCTTTTTCTCCTCCTGTCCCCTGCCGCCTCGGGTAGCTGAGCTTTTCTTGGAGGCCTTGTGCCTGGCATGGCTGCTTGTGCACATCCCTGTCTTTATTCCCTGGTTTTCTGGAAGAGGAGCAGCAGGACCGGCTGTGGGGAGGGCGAAGGCAGCTCGGACTCAGCCTGCAGCACAGTGCTTGACTCACTCTGGACAATTTTATTGGCTGAACCGAAATTTTGTAAACTTTTGGAGTCCATGTGAGTTATTTTATTTTTTATTTTTTTAAAGATTTTATTTATTTGACGGAAATCACAAGCAGGCAGAGAGGCAGGCAGAGAGAGAGAGGAGGAAGCAGGCTCCCTGCTGAGCAGCGAGCCTGATTTGGGGCTCGATCCCAGGACCCTGAGATCATGACCTGAGCCGAAGGCAGAGGCTTTAACCCACTGAGCCACCCAGGCGTCCCCCATGCGAGTTATTTTGAGGCTGTGATTTTTCCCTCCTTGCCCTGAGGCTGGTTTGCATTGTGAGGCAGCTTGCTGGGGACGGGGCCGTGCAGCTTACTGGTCCCACTGTGTGACACTACTTGTCCCTGCAAACTTACTTAACAGCCATCCCTCCCGCTGTTTCACCAGTGTAAATCTGTAAGGCGTCAGCCTTCCCTTACTCTTCTTCTGAATGTTGATTTCTGTGAATTTGTCTCCTCTTTTTTGGTGGTTTTCAGACGCACTCTCCAAGATTAATCCCTCCTCCGCAGCCTCAGCCGCCGCCGCCGCCGCCGCCGCCGCCGCCGCAGCCCATCCGAAGTCTGTTCCAGCAGCAGCAGCTGCAGCCTCTGCTCCCCCTGCAGCACCCGCACCACGCCTCGCCCCCCCAGGGGGTGCACATGCCGCCCCAGATAGAGGCCCCGAGGGTGATGATGACCCCGCCCCCCGTGACCCCCCAGCAGCCCAAGAACATACACATAAACCCCCACTTCAAAGGGGCGGTGGTGACGCCCGTCCAAGGTACGTGTCTCTTCTGCTCTTGTAAAGCCACGGGGTCCCGCGGCCAGGTCGTCCTCACGGGCAAGTCTGTAAGGACGGTTTGGCTTCTTTGCTTCCTCCCCTTGCCACTGGCACCTGCCAGCTCGACGGGCCAGACTCATTTGCTTAAGAATTTGTTCCTTTTATTTTATAACATGGTGGAAAGCACTGAGCAACTTCTTAAGTTCAAGGGCAGCAGAGGTCATGGCGGAAGTGCCCGAGCCCGTAATCTTCATCAGTCCTCCAGTGGGAATGTTTGCACAGTGCCTGCCGCCCCGTCTGCTCTGGTGGTTGGTTCAAGTGAGCAGCTGCACGACTGCGTGTACCACCGGCGCGGCTGCCCGGAGCCGGGAGGCCACTTCGGAGCGGGGGGTATGGAGCATGTCTTCACACCTCTGCTCAGCCCACGCCGATTGAGAGACTTCTGTCTCTGGCGTTTGAGATGCGTTGCTGAAAGACAATAGATAAAGCCCTCTGCGCTGGTGATCCTGCTGTCTAGGAGACAGAGATGGGCAGTGAGCAAGAAACATCACGTGCGCAGCGTGAGCGTGCAGAGCATGCGCCTGGGGCCTGGAGTCGGCCGTGCAACTTGGGAGACAAGGGCGGGCTTCGTTGCGGAGCTCAGAGCTGAAGGTGGTCAGGGAGCCAGCGATGTCACTGTCTCAGGGGAGAGCGTTCCATGTAGAGGGATCAGCAGGGGAGGGTGAGACCACGCCGTGAGTGTTCCAGAAACCAGAAAGACATGACGTGACGTGAGTGGAATGGTGAGAGCAGAGAAGAACTGTGGGACCTCTGTCACGTGAGACTTCAAGCCCTCCGAAGAGCCGTGGTTTTTCCTCTGAGCAAAATGGGCTGTGACTGGAGGAGTTTAAAGAGGGGAATGATGTGATCTGATTTCTGGCTTAAAAGAGTCATTTTTGCTGCCGTGTTGGGAATGGGCTGTAGGAGCAGGTGGATGCCAGCGTTCAGCCAGGGGACGGCGACGCTGACATGGGTAACGCACGATAGTGGCTCAGATCGGGGTGGTGGCAGCGACTGTGGAAAGCCATCAGCTGCTAGACCCAGCAGGACGCGATGGACCGGGTGGGGGTGAGGGAGGGCGGAGGCAGGGGTGTGCTAGGGGATCTAGCGTCTGAAGCATGGACTTAACCGCCCCTGTGGTGGGGCAGAGTCGGTTTTGAGCGGGGAAGGCCCGAAGTTCTGCTCCGGATGTGCCTGCAGGTGGAGGCGTCCTGTGTGCAGTTAGTGAGAGTTCGGATGAGGAGGTCTAGGTTCAAGTACAACTTGCCAGGTGGTTGGCACATAGGCAGGTGGAGAGCTTGTGCCCAGCGAGAGGCCCAGAGGAGAGAAGTTCAAGTGTGGGGAGAGCCCAAGGCCTGGAACCTGGACAGCTCGGGGCCTGGCAGGGGGTAGCAAGAAGGAAGCGGAAAGAGTTGCGGGGGGCGAGCGGCGGCGGGAAATGGCCTCTGCTGACAGGGCGGCCGTGGGGTGGACTGCAGGCGACCGCCCTCGGTAGAGGGGTCTTGCGCATTTTGACAGGGTGGTTGTGGTGTCCCGGGGAAGGTGCCTGTCGCCCTCAGGCGGGCTGGAGAGAGAGTGGGGCACGGAAATGGGAGGGCGTGGCGCTGACCGTCCTCGAAGGTGTTTTGCTAACACAGGACTTGGATGGTAATTGGCAGGAAGCGGGCTTGAGGGAAAGCGGCTCATTTTCAGATGGGGAAGGCAGCAGCCAGTTGGGGAGAGAACTCGGGGATGCAGGTGAGGGCGACTGCGTTTGCTGGGCGTGGTAGGACACAGGAGCAGGACGGTGGGTGGGAGGGGCAGTGCGGGTCTGAGGAGGGGAGAGGAGGTATGGAGGCTCCCTCCGGGGGGCAGAGGAGTAGACGTGCCGGCGGGGGACCGTAGGCGTGTTGCAGCCCACTTGAGCTGTGTAGTGGGGAGCTTAGCCTCGGACCACAGCGTGGCTTTGTTGCAGGGGCACGGCTTGCGCTTGCCAGAAGCTGAGTGTTGGCAGCAGTAGAGGGCGGTATTGCTCGCCACGGATGAGAAGGAGGTGCCCTCACTAGGAGAGCGAGGCGGTGAGGTTGAGGTAGAGGTGAGAAGGGGGCTTTGTAGCGCCTGCGGAAAGGTGGGTCACTGATGACAGCCAGGTCTGGGTGTGGCTGCGGAGGGGTGGAGGACCGTAGTCGGGGACCTGGGGGACCGGGCACAGGAAGCATGGTCTCTCTCAGGACTAAAAGCAGGGCGGGAGACTGGCAGGACAGGAGCTGAACTCTGGGGCACGAGTTAGGCCAGTAGGCGGATAGCACCTGGGGGTAGGGGCGACACGTCGGATGACACGAGAGCCCGAGCTGGGGTCTGAAACCGCGCTGACAGCCCCGAGCGGTCCCACGCCACCTGCAGAGCTGGCAGGGAGGAAAACAGCCCCGTCTTTGGGAGCGTTAGTTTTCCACTGAGGAAGAGGGGCGTGGCTGAGGCCCCCCGTGGGCTCTGCTGATACTGAACTTGGAATCCCCAAGTTGCAGAAGTTGGGGAGAAGCCCGAGAGGGGACTTGAAGTGTGGGAGGAGGGCGGTGGCCTGGAGGCACTCTGAAACTGTTCTGTGCCTTGGAGCCATGTCTGTGGTGGTGAAGGTGGCAGGCTGGCCTTGGGCATGATACCGGAGACTGCTTGTGCTTTACAGACCTGGGAGGCAGAGGCAGGGCGGGTCCGCGACCCCCTGACAGCCTCTGCCTGTCTCCCGCTTGTATTGGAATCTTTTGCCCGCCTTATCCCCTGCTGGGGCCCTGCGCTCTGGAGGCAAACAGTGGGGCTGCTGACTTCCCCAAGGTCATCCTGTGACCGGCCCACAGCCTGGGTCTCCTGCAGCCGCTGCGGTACGCGCCCCCCCGCACGAGAGTAGCCCTTTCCGCAGTGGCTTCCTAGGGCAGGCACCTGCACTCAGTGTCGCTTGCTAGAAGAATTTTACTGGGGTCAGCACCGGTTACTGGGTATTTCCTTATAACCACTGAATGGGAAACTGGCAGGTGGTGGGTGCACAGATACTCTTTAGCCTCATAAAAACAAGTAGGGCTAGAAGTCTGGAGCGGGAAAGGTCCAAGGAAACCCCAGGACAGCTTCCAGATACGAAAACCATGTGCCTTGCCAAAAAGACACCGAAGGCTTTACACCGTGCCGCTCGTCGTTCCGTGAATGTGAGACCAGCTCTGACAATGGCTCTTACACCCTGGGAGCCAGCTAAATGATTTTTCAGTGTGAAGCTGGCTGCTGCGGAGCCTACGTTCCTCCTTTAGTGTCCCTTTGGTCTCGAGCTGGGCTGCTGCGGGGGCAGGGCACAGCCCTGTCCTGGCTGGGCATACGCACAGGGCACTGTTGAAGAGTCGCATGTTCCCCAGGAGATGAGTGTGCCGTGCCCTTCCTGAGAGAGGCCGCCAGCGTCTGCACGTCTCCTGTGCCTGGTGCGCACACTGCCCCCGGGTCTCAGAGCTGCAGGCCACGGACAGGTGCATGGAAATGTTGTTTTAAGAGAAGTAACAGCATAAGCACATCTTTTCCTGATGGCACCCATTTTCAGGGATACAGAAGGTTCCATCATATTGTAATTAACCAGTTTTGGTGGAAATTTAACTTGTTTTTCTAGACTTTTGCTTATTTAACTGTTGTAATGAATTAAAAACTTGATCGGTTTAGTCTGTTAAATACATGGGACAACAGAAAGATAAATGTTAAATATCAGATATTCCAAATAGAGGGTTCAGCAAGAATGGTGTGTTACCTTTACAAGTATTAAATTCTTCTGCTCACGGCGCAGAGAGAGGCAGCTAGTTGGAAGTGTCCCCTGCTCACGAGCCCCGGAGACTGCGGAGCTCCCGAGGGACACTTTGCAAAGGCTTTGGTGGTCTGACGGAGGCCCTCTCTCCAGGCTGGATCTCTGATATGCCCCTCACACCTGTCGTTGGGTGCTCTCTTCTGTCACTTTTGTTCTTTTTCCCTCCTTTCTTTTTTTTGGTTGCTTTTTACAGTTTACTTAAAAAAAAAAAAAAGAAAGAAAAGAAAGCAAGCCAACTAATGAGGAGGCTTCTGTATAAGAAATCTGTTAATTATATCACCAGATTTCTTCCCAGAGACTGCTCCTAGCTTTCTTGCTCTCATTCCCCACAGGTAGAGAGACCTAATTTTTTCTTTAATCTTTTTGTTGTATTGGAGGTTTCTGACAGGAATTGATATTTAAGTGCCAAGTTTAAAAATCAGTGGCACATAGTCTTGAAGGTCTGGGTACTTTATATTTGGTGTTTAATCTACAAACCATCATCTTTATATTGTTTAATATGTAGTTTGTCTTTCACTTTCACAGTAATCTTTTGAGGTCAGAGATATTCTAATTGTTTCTTTCTCTACTTCACAATCTGCTGTTTTGCTTTGGTTAAATTGATGAACTCCTCCCCCTTCCCCAGTACCCTTGGTCTATGTAAAGTCTCTCAAATTGACCTCTTCTCATTTTGAAGTTTTGCCTGATTGGATTAGGCAGCTCTCTCTCTCTCAGGACTTCTGCCATTTTACATTTTATCCAAGTAAGTTTCTTTTCACCACACTTTGTGTTGGATGGGTGGCGACTCTGCTCTGTACACACCATCCCTGTGGAAGTCTCACCCTCATTACACGGCTTGATGTCTAGAGTTCCTCGAGTACCTATAGTAAATAAAATTTATCTTAGTGTTTTTATAGTAATTTTGACCTTTAAGCTGTATCATTTCTCTATTTCTCATTCACCAGACATTTTAAAAATTAAACATTTGGTATGTGATATTATTACTATTTTATTTTCTCTGTATCCTCGCTTGCCTAGTTGTTCTCTGTGCATGTCTGGGTTCTAATCTCTTATAAGGACACCAGCCAACTGGATCAGGGCCCATCCATATGACCTCATTGTACCGTGATCACCTCTTTAAAGGCCCCTAGCCCAAATGCAGTCCTGTTCTGAGGGCCTGAGGGCTGGGACTTGAGCCTGGGCATTTGGGAGGGCACCGCAGTTGAGCCAGTAACACCTGACCCCCTGAGAGCTTACTGCCTATATCGGGCAGTCATCGGGCTGTGAAATGAGAGACGGGGCACACCCCGGAGAGCAGTCCCCAGGCGGGTGGTTTTGTTTTTTCCCTTCCAAAATCAAGATCAGTACAATGCATAGGTTTTAAGTAGCTTGAGCATACCTGATTTAGCCCCAGGGTATAAAACTGACATGTGGCTTCTTCCCTACTATAAAATATCTGCTTTAAAATTACATGATTTTGCGTTCCTCTGGTGGATGGATTGGGAGTTCTGCTCCTTTAAAAACAACCACCAAAACCAAACCTACGGTCTCGGTGTGGTAGGTCGTGCAGTAGGGGTTTCCTTGTGACATTGCCATGGGCATGTGTGTTTTCCTTCCTCTGCTGTCTCCCTCCCTGTCACGATTCTAGAGAATTTAGATTTATCTGCAGTTGGTTGGAGTCAGAAAATGTAACCGGAGTAGATTGTCTGGATAACTGGAATATGGATGTGAAACACGGTGCTGTGTTTCATTTTAGAGGAGTAAGCTCTTCTTTGTTGCCAAACATTTTAGTTCTGCATAGGAATCCGCCGCTGAAATCTCAGCTTCCGCGTGTGCTGTCGCATGCCGGCCCATTCCACTGGCCCGTCCTTGTCTGGGCTGTAGGTTAGGTGTAACCCTGACAGTACGGGTACTGTACCCAGAACATACATTTACTATTAAACTTGACACACTGTATTCCTTTCTTGGTGGGTTTGTTTGTGATGTAAAGGGTGTTTGTAACCAGAGCTGTTTCTCTTCCTAGTGCCCTTGCTGCCAGTCCCGAGCCAGCCGAGACCCGCTGTGGGGCCGCAGAGATTCCCAGTGAGTAGCAGCTGCTCCTTCTGCTGTGATAGGACGAGCATACGTTTGCTGAGAAACATTCATACAGCAAATACGCGTGGTTCCAACTTAATATAAGTTTAAAGATTTGTAAATATTGACAATTTTTGCAGTGGAAAATGTTTGTTAAAAGCTTAAGGTCAATGGATTTTTGAGAATGGAATTAATTTTGTTTAAGTGTTGAATCAGGATCATCATACAGTGCCTTTCATGTTAAAGAGGTGAATTTTGATTTCATTATTGAAATCAATCTTAAAGTACTTTAAGTGAGAAAGGGCCTTGCTTTATCATGGTGTGTGTGCGTGCCCAGGTGGATTTGCATACGTGTGGGTATGTCTGCAGTTCTGGGGAATAATAATGATCTCTTGGGGCACCTGGGTAGCTCAGTCGGTTAAGCATCCGACTCTTGGTTTCGGCTCGGGTCATGATCTCAGGGTCATGGGATTGAGCCCGTGTTGGGCTCTGCCCTCAGCCTTAGAATTCTCTCTCCCTCTGCCCAGACCACCCCCACAATTACTCGTGCATGCTCTCTCTCAAATAAATAAGTCAGTCTTTTAAAATTTTTTTAAATGTGATCTCTACTTGCTCAAAAAAACAAAAAACAAAACAAAATAAAAAACCAACTGAACCCCAAAAATCTTAATGAGCTATTGGTTTTGTAGTTTAAAATGAAGGTGTTTCTCTTTAAAATACCTTTTCAAGAAAGCACCGGTTCTCCCCCCTCCATACTTTGCTATGCTTTCCTTAACTTTATCCATTCTTCTGATGTATTTTAACTGGAAGAAAAATGTCTGTTAAATAGTTGTATCTATTTAAATAATTTTTTCTTGTTTTGAGTTTTGGGTTAGACTTGTCATTAGTTCTTGGCTTCATTAAATCAGTGAGGACATGTTTAGAAAAAATGGACCAGACCATACAATTTTACTACCATTTGTTTATAAAACAGATACAGTGAGACTGAATAATCTCTGATTTCAGGAAATACCTAACAGACTGGTTGACCCTAGCTTTGACACTTAAGGACAGCATATTTACTATAAGGCATTTAGCAAAAAGGTTTTAATGAAGGCTCTGGGTGTATAGCCACATGATTATTCAAAAATAAAATCAGTATTAGATTTAAGGTTCAGAGTATTTTTTTTTAGAAAAACTTTGATTTGTTATAGTTATTTATGAATTATATTTTGGTTTCTAAAACTGATACTCAATGGTTTTATTCCCTTATTTAACCATTTTTTCCTTTAAATTACTTACGAAGTACTAAAAACTAGGTTTTTAAAATTAGGTGGTGTATTTATTGAGTACGCTTCTGTGTTCAAAGCATTTGTTCTAATAGACAGGGTTTATTAACTGCATGGCCCACTGGTAAGCGTGTGTGTTTTAGTTGTTAGATACATTTCTTCTTTGAAGTAGTTTACCTGGTAGTTACTCTAAAGCACTCATATTTTAGGTATCTTGCTATTTTTCAGAAAGGTAAGCAACTATGCTATAATCATTAGACTTGTTTCTGTGTTTTGTTTGCATTATAGAGGTAAAATTGATTTGAAAACCAATTGTAGTTTAAGAAAAACATAAAGCACTGTTGTATGTACTTGATATTTTTATAAAAATGTTTACTAATATAAAATTAGGATAATCATTTGTAATTTTCCTCTACTTTTATTTTTCTGTTCTGGAGATATAATTTTAACTGATCCTAGAAGCAGCAAATTGCATAATACTGGAAGATAAGGGGATAATAAAAGAAAATTTCTTTCTCTTTCTCTCTCTCTCTTTTCTTTTTTTAAAGATTTATTTATTTTTAGAGAGAGAACATAAGGGGGGTTGGCAGAGGGGAAGAGAGAGAAAGAGAAAGCAGCAGACACCCCTACTGAACACAGAGCCTGACACAGGCCTCAGTCCCACGACCCTGAGATCATGACCTTAGCCGAAATCCAGAGTCAGATGCTTAACCTACTGAGCCACCCTCGTGCCCCTAAAAGACTATTTCTTTGAGAAATTGAACTGCTTTTTTTTTTTTTTTCTTCAAGATTTTTACTTCTAAGTAGTTTCTCCACACAATGTGGGGCTCAAACCCAGAACCCTTGGACCAGTAGTCACACCCTCCACCGATGGAGCAGCCAGGCACCCCTAAATTGTGAACTTATTTTTCAGTTATATGGTTCAGTGGGGATAGTAAATACCGTTGAGCTGCTTTTGGAAGAGTTTCTGCAAAGTGTGATGTTTTGTTTTGTTGCTGTTTTTGAGATGGGCAGTATGTACAGGCGGCAGGAAGCTGCTGGGCTACACGGGAGACTCCCTGCAGCTCACTGGTCTGTTGGTATCTGACACGTCCTGTACCTTCCGTTGGGTCCCAAATGCTGGGTCTGAAGCTGCAGTTACAGTGTGCCTGTGGCCTTGAAAATGCAGTGCTCTGCTTATTTCTGTAGTGGGTCTTCCTGAGAGCAAATGATCAGGTGTGGAATCTATACGTGAGGGGTGGGGGCACCCGTTGGCTCAGTCAGTGGAGCAGGCGGCTCTTGCTCTCAAGGCTGTGAGCTGAAGTTCCACGATGGGTGTAGAGAGGACTTAAAAAAAATTTTTTTTTTTTTTAGAAACACACAAAACACAGAAGAGGTAGTATGTTTTAAAAAGGTGTACTACAGTATCATCAAGAAGGGGGACCAACTCCGGGCCATTGCCTGTTAGTTTACATAGACCAGATCTTTATTGAATAAAACTGGTTTTCCCTTTTCTGCTAGGTTGGGCATGGTTGCTGTCACTGTAAATGTAGTTTTGTGAGCATGTGTCTCCTTCCTTCCAAGTGCTTCCGCGTAGTGCTAGTCCCAAACCATAAAACAGACTAGCAGAATTCAGTGAAGCCAGTTTTGACCGGAGTAAAATTATAAAACTAGTGGGGACAGTCTTGCTGTGTTTCAACAAAACCCCTTGGAGATTTCTTAACTAATGGCAGTTCGCCCAGGGGTCTGTCCTGTTACTTTTGCTTTGTAAGATGACCCCCCAAACTGATAAAGCAGTCACGTTGGGAAGCCTGACTTCAGAATCCTCATGGAGCGTCTTCAGATCAGTAGACTTCCTTGCCACACAAACAGATGGGAATTACGCTGATCTGTTGAGCAAAGTGAGGTTCACTGCGGTCTCGCAGCGCGATCATTCAGTATTAATGTGCTGTGTTACTTACTGAGCCGCTGTTGATCTGTACTTCCTGTGCACAAAGCCCAGGGCTAGGCCAGCTCTGCTGGGCGCAGGGCGAGTAGGACTTTGTGCGCAGGCTGATGTGCAGCCGTGGATCAGGGACTCCTGAGCCGGCAGCAGGAACTCCACCTGTGCTCGGAGCAGTGGAGATTCTGTAAAGGAGCTTGGGCCGGGAAGGACAAGATTGCAGGGGATTTCACTTGGCTCCGTACATCTCTGTAATTCACATCTTTTCGTGTGCCAAGGACGTGTCCTGACTCAAACAGACTCCGTGAGGAGCCCTACGTAAAATGAGTTGTTTGGAGAAGGAGTCTGTAATTTAACGTTTTTACTTGTTTTTAACGGTACATACATGAATTTGCACCGGAGAATTACATCACGTTCACTTAAATTTAGACAAAAATTCGGCTCTCCCCATCTGACCAAAGAGTGAAAAAGGCAGCCAGTACAAGCACCACCAGATTTCCAGATTGTAAAGGAATTCGTATCTAGTTGGTATTAATGGTAAGGTGTTTTGCGCTTCCCCAACAATGGCAAGCTTTACTTAAAAATCCATTTTGTTTGACAATTTTACAAAAACTTGAGAAATTCTTAATTTAGAGCTAGTAAGCCTAGAAATTCTATTAGGTGGTAATGCCTCCAATTTTTAAATTAAAAATCAGAGAAGTCTAGGCAAGCTAATAAGCCTGTTTTTCATAGAATTATTTAAGATTGTTTGAAAAATTCCAATCTTAGGCGAAAATATGGTATTCTAGGCTATATGTGATATAGTAGGAGAACTAATATTTTTATTTCCCCTTTGGTGAATTTTATTGAAAGACTTGAGTAAACGGTTTTTAAGACAAAGCTTGAATGTCGGAGTCCTAAATACCCTAAGAAGGGCATTCTTACAGTTGATGTTTTTGGAAAATTCTGCTTCAGCTCTTGCCATCCCGCTGCCCCTTCTGTGCTCCTGTCAGGAGGCTCCATGCCTGTCCCTGGTCCCATTCCCTTATTTTGGAGTTTGGCGAAGTGTTTTGTGATTCAGGTTTGCACTTAAGAGTCAGATCCGTGTCTTTAATTTTCACTATGGATACAGCTCTTAGTGTAGCACTTTAAAACATTTTAAACTTTAAAACATTTCTCGTCACAAACTATAATTCCCAGGCTGCTTTGTTCTTTCAAATCCAAGTTACATATATATGTCCCAGTATATTTGATAGCGTTGTCTGAGCACGAATTCTTTTCCTATCACGGTATCCCTCTGCCGAATGTAAAGGGTGTGTCCGCTCTGTAAACAGCAAGTGCTCGCGGGGGCTGACGGGCACAGGAAGTAAGCCCCTGGCCTAGGAGTTACAGGTGCCGTGTAGGGGCCCGTCCCTCCCTCCTTGTCCGCCCCTCTGGTGTCCCCATCCCCTCCTGCCATCCCGCACGCTCTCCTGAAGCCGCCTCACTCATGTTAAGACCTTTGCATGTAGTTCCACAGAACTGTTGTGGTTTTCTTTGTTTTGTTTTTGTGGGGGAGTTGGGCGGGGGGAGGCTCCTCTACCTTTCTGCTCCTGATCTCTTTTCATTGCCAGATGCTCTTTGTTTTACGGTTTAGTCTGATAGGTTTTCCTTTCCACAAAGGCTGTCCCTGATGTTGTTGTCACCAGTGTAAAGTTGGAAGGCTTGTTTTTCTAAGTGTGTTTTCCAGAGAGAGGTAGGCGTTCATCGTTTTTTAAAGTCGGTTCACTTTAAAAAGTAACGCCAAAACGTTGGTTAATATTTTGAGGTGTTGCTTTGGGATTTTGCTAACCTAATTTGTTTTAGATCTCGGTACAATGCTACTTTTAAGCATGTGGGTAAATCCCGAGTAAATCATGTAAAGATTCTTGACCTAGGGTATTTTAAAGCCTGTTCAGTCATTGATTTTGAATGGATGCACTGGGTAGAGGTGGTATTTAAGGCTCACCAGTTAAATACCAGGTACTTTGGCTGCTAAATAATTTCTCAGTGGGTTTCTGTTGAAATGAAAACCAAAGATTGCGTCTAAAAAAAAAAGACTACTAAAAAGTTTAAATTAGTCTTCTTAGCAGTTACATGATTACTTAGGTTAACCCGGTAAGATTTCCATTTGTGTTTACTGTGTAGCTGCAGCCCCTCGCAGGTAGGTCCGAGCCCCTCCACGAGCTCTTCCCGTGGAGCGGGTGCATGGTATCAGGTGGTGGTGATTGACGTGGCCTGGATGGGTTTTATATGGCATTTCATGCAAATCATGTTTGATGAGACTGCTGCCTCAGATTCCATTTCTTTCTGATTAGAGCCCTTGCAGATGTGAATCTGGACTTTATTCCAGCCTTTCTTTTGAACCCCTAACTGTTTTTACAACTTGCCTGCGATGGCTTGTAATTATTAGCACTTAAGATTGGGACGGGATGATGGGCATTTTCTCTTATCAGATCCACGAGTAGTAGCAGGCGAGTGTGGGATGAGAGCCTTCCAGCTGTCAAACATTGTCAGGCTTGCAGGGAGAATGCAGTTTAAAATGCAGGTGACATAATACCCAACATCCTCCATTTGCTAGTGGGTTTCTGATTAATCATGATTACCATATATTATCATACCATCAAATTTAATCATATCAATGAATTCCCATCTGCAGCAGTAACAGGAACAGCTAAACACTACGGTAACCGCTATTAAGTATGGTAGTGATGAGATTCAGCACCCCGTTAGCTTGACTTGCCGCCCTGCCAGCGTCCGTTGTGTGTGCTGGCTGGAGATCGGCCGGGCGCGAGTCCGCACACAGGACTCCGAGCCCCGGGAGTACGGACTGAAACTCTACGAAGGGGGTTTCGTGTGCAGGAAGTCAGCCAGTAGGCCTCATTATAACAGCTGCCTCCTAAGAGTGTGTGCTACACTGTTGTTTTGAGTCTTCGGCTAAGTAAACTGTTAGGTTGAAGTGACAACCTTTCATCCATCCTCTTGTAAGCAGTAGACTAGAAGTCCTGAGTGCAGCTCAGCCATCTGTGCTGTCACAGTCCGAGCCGTCACAGTCCGAGCCGTCACAGTCCGAGCCCTCACAGTCCGAGCCCTCACAGTCCGAGCCCTCACAGTCCGAGCCCTCACAGTCCGAGCCGTCACAGTCGGAGTGTTCAAACGGAGTGCTCGCTGCTCTGCTTTTTAACTCCTGTTCTGAGTGAGGAGATAGTCCTGGAGCACGTCCTTGGACGTCGTTGGGAAAGGAAACAGTTACCAAGTGCTCACGGCGTCTCAGTTTGCTCAGAGCGGTTCCACAGCCGTGTGAGGGTAACGTCTTCTCCAGCTCACAGATGGGGACCCGGGTCTTGGAAGGATTCAGTTGCTCAAGTTCACGTAACTGGGTGCGGATGGGGTTTTAGCCGTGGCAGTCCGAGTCTCGCAGTCACGGCGTTCCTCTCCCTTCCTCTCTGAGCATTAATCAGACCGTATTTAAGATTGTGGCTGTCCGTGAGAGCTGCAGTGGCCACGCTGGCTCTGGGAGGGCCCGTACTGCCCTTCGGTGGGGTCGTTGGGGGAGGACAAGGGGAGGCTTGTCATTGTTGAAATATGAGAAATAAGTAGGCTTCAGTGTGTTCGTCAAAAGCAGTGTTTTGTACTAAGTTAGAGATGCTCTAGTGTGTACTGCGTGCTCTGGCTTCACTCTGAGCCCGTAGCATTGTCTCGTGTAGCTCCATCCGTGTGGAGTCCGCCCACCCCAGCCCCATCTCCGAAGGCCGGTGCTTAGGCCTGGCTGTGTCCTTCTTCAGAATGTTTAGAAAGCATCTCCCAATACAAAAGTACCTTTTAGGGAATAAATGTAGGTATTAAATAAGGCACAATCTGGAAGAAAAAAGATCTATGAAAATACTGAAATAAGAGGATTAACACTGTGATAGAAGGGTATAATTTTAATTATGTCAGGGGTCACTGGTGGTCTTATTCTTTGCATTTAACACACATTTAATCAGAATTAACTGAGAGGCGTCGTTCTTAAGTGTCTGCCTCTTATATAGTTCTTTGCATTTTAAGTGAGATTAATAAATGAAAACATGCTGTAGAGGGAGGTTGTAATTCATTGAAAGATTCATGAAGTTTCAATGACATTGTTAAGGTATTTAATTAGTCTTATTAAAATATATCAAGTGACCCTGTTAGGGAAGCTGATAAGTCATACAATAGCCGTTAGAGCCGCTTTGTTCTCGCATATACGATGAACTTTGGGCTAAGCAATTTATGCAGAGTTCTCCTCTTTTTTTCTGTGTGGTTGAAGTTGTCAGTTCTTTCTGAGTAGGATTAACACAGATAACATCATGTAATTAACAAGAGATGCGGAAGAAGTGAGAGTGCAGTTTGTGTAAGAATGATAGGAGAAAGGATGATAATTTTTTACCTTAGACTCTTAAAGGCATATAAAGAAAAGCAAAATAGAGCAATTAGTTGAAAGGATTAAGGTAGCCTTTTCTTTCAAAAGGCAGAAGAATTAGTACGGAAAGTCCTGTTAAGTGATATATTCACAGCTCACTCACAGTCTTAAAATAATTGTGCATTTGGTAGAGGGAATTGGTAATTTATTATCTTTTATACCCGTGAAATGATAGAAGTTCTTCAATGAATGCTCCCATCGGGAGAGTCTCCAAGATGGGGCGCGCCAGCCTGGAGCCACGGCGTATTCGGCGTCACCTGAAGACACACTGGTCACAGCAGAAAGCGCTGTGCGACAGCGGAAAGAGCATTTTGTAGAGCAAATCCGAAAATGGGCCTTTATGGCCTGAGTTACGTGGACAGTGGAACTTGGGCTAATCCACTTCTAACTGTAAACCCGAGTTTCTTCGTCCCTTAAAGGGAAAGTTGTTTGTTGTGCCTGTTTCTTGGCAGTGTGTTCGTGAAAGATACTGTGTTGTACTTGACTTGTTCGGGGTCAGGGTGCGAATGAGGCTGCACGTGACAGAAAACTCAGGTAACAGTGACATAAACCAAGTGTCTTTATGTTTTGCATAAAAATGAGGAAGTTCTGTGATGTTACAGTGGCCCATCTATATCGTTCTACCCAAATTCCAGGCCAAAGGAGGAGGAAGGATGGGGACACAAGGTGTGTGCCCGCCGAGGCAGCCCCCCTGAGGACCCTTCCTCGGGGCCCCGTCCCACAGTGCCAGCGATGTCTTGTTGGCCAGAACCTAGTCACATGGGCACCCACCCTTGTGACAAGTTCAAGGTTTTTTAGGTGGACAGTGCTGCCCTTTTATTACTTAGGAAGAAGTGAGAATTTGTACTGGGTAAGCGATTAGCAATCTTAACCACCAAGGCTAAAACTTAACGGCTGGAATTGAAGTTGTGTAAATACAGAAAAAGAAAGTGACCTCTGTGTTCACAGTGAAATAGAAACCAGTGAGGAAAGTGGCACTGTGAGCTTCATGATACTTGGCAATTGTTAAATTTCTATTTCAAGAAGGCAATACTGCTGATAGTCAATAAGAGGCTTTTAGGGTCTTAAAGCTTAAGTTTTAAAGCTCATGTAAATATTCAAGTTCTCGGGTCCTGTTGTCCATTGAGGCCAGTGGATGCAGCGAGGGGTCCACGTGTCTTCCTCAGATGATTTCTCCCTTGTGTCCGTTGTGACCTGCTACCTCCAGAGAAGGAACATTTGTCATTCTGGTTCAGTTCATGTATGAGCTGTTGACTTTCTTTCTGAATACTGTCTTCTATTATCTGCCCCTTTTATCTAATCTTTGTACCCCCTGGCCCTTATGCAGTATTTGGCCTCTTGGAAATAGGTTTCTTTCTGGTTGGATTTGAGGCAGGTGCCAATAAAGCTGGCTGTCCCCCAGAGCCAGTGTGGCTGGGCCTGGTCGACCCGCCATGGTCAGTCCTACGTGGCGCTGGCTGCCTCAGGTTATCACGCCCGGCTGGCGGCTGCCTCTGGTTTCAAGGTTATGCTGGCAAAACCCTCCTTTTCCATTCTTGTTCTCTTGGACAAACTACCAAGCCAGAAGTTCCCTCGTTTACTCAACTTTAGTCCGCGCTTTCTTCTAAATGGCAGAGAGCATCGTTGGCTCTGCCTCTGTATGCGTCTGTCCTGGGCGGACCAGGTGAGAGCTGCTGATGTCTTTCACCGCTCAGGTCAGCGGAGGGGTTTCCACGGCTGTCTGACCGTGGGCTTGATCTAGGATTGATTGGTTCTCTCGACTCTGCAACACTCACATACTGTCACACAATGACATGTACACGTGATCACGAAACAGCGAGACATACGACGGAACATGAAGTAACTGTTCACGACAGGCTCGGGGAGTGAGTATGTGTGCTCTGGAGGTGGGCGACCCGGGAGTGAGTCTGGGCTCCACGCTTTCTAGCCACGTACTGGGTGTGAGATACTGAAATGCTCCGAAGATTCTGTGAGCAAAATCCCTACCTTACAGGGCATTCTAGGGGCGGAAGGACATGGCAGAGGAGTCCCTGGCAGAGTTAGCTGGCAAGCAGCAGTGGTGGGCCGTAGCCTTGGGTCAGTAGGAGCAGAGCTCAAGATGGGGATTTGGGGGAACAGGATTAGGTAAGGGTGCTGGGGATGCAGGTTGGGAAGGGGTGGAACTGAGCTGCTGTGTAGTTTCAGGTCAGTCTCTGGCCCTGGCCTGATCTTTGGGGCGTTGGTTGGGAGTTGGGGAGCCTGTGGCGCATAAAGCCTCCCTCGGAGTTGTCCACTGTGGGGCCGGGGCCGTGGACCATCTGAGGCATTGGCCAGGACAGCATGTGCAGCAGCTGGGGCCTGAGGCGCCTGCACGTAAAGGGGACCTGGCGATGGCCCCGGGGTGCTCCGCACCAGAGGATCCGCTGGAGTATAGTGACTGACCAGCTCTGGGCCCCACAGACCTCTGTGTTCACTTGTCTGGTGGGGAGAGGGTGAGGCTCACTCCTGGGAGTTTTTGTAACTGTCCTGGTCTGGGACTGGCCTGTGGCACTTCTGCTCACATGCTGTCGACTGGACCTTGGTCACGTGGCCAGCCACAGCGCCTTGCAGGACTGGCTGGGAAATGGATCCTGGCTGGTGCTCAGGAAGAAGACATGGGCACAGACGTGGGGAGCATCAGGGGTCTGTCCTTGGGGCCGGGGGGAGAAGCGGCTAATTTTTATATAAAGCCAACTAGCCTCACAAATACGGATTTCTATTTCATGAGCATTCTGCAACATTAAGGTAATTACATTCACTTTTCTTAGTGACTTCTGTCCTTGTCTTTAGAACTTGGACAAATTGCTGTAAGATCTATGCAGATTTGGGCATTTATTTTTATATTATGTACTTTTTTATGTTTTTACATTTTACAAGTGGTTTTTTATTATTATATATTTATATTTTATTTATGGATATATTTATCATGCTGTTAGGGTAGTATGGTCAGGTTTGCCATTATGCAGACTTGCTCCTACGATGTTTTACTTCTCCTTGAGCATTTTCTGGCTGAAGGAGTATAGTTCTAACTTGTTGATCTGTATTTACCTTTTGGATTGACCCTGTAAAAATGCCTTGTTACCATATGGGTGGTACACGATTATTGCCAAGTACTACCATTTGAGTAAAATGAAGCGGTTTTTAATTTTTTTATTTTTCATTTTACTCTGGTTCTTTGGTCTGGTTTATATGAGTATCCTGCATTTTGCAGGTGTATTTTTTTTTCCTCCAAGTTTTATTTATTTATTTGAGAGAGGGAGAGCAGGGACAGAGAACAGAGGGAAAAGGAGAAGCAGGGTCCCCGCTGAGCAGGGAGCCCGACATGGGGCTCCATCCCAGAACGCTGGGATCATGATAGCTGAAGGCAGACGCTTAACTGACTGAGCCCCCGAGGCGTCCCAGGGTATATGATTCTGGGGTTCGGTCTGCAGCCCAGAAGAAACCTGGCCCGGGCTGTGCTCCTGACCAGCAGCGTTGGAAGGATAGTCCACAGACCATCCAATTTCCATTCTTCATTCTCTGTTCTCTAAAAATGGGATGTTGCAGGGTGGAGAAGAGTCCGTGTTCATCTCACTTTTCCTCTAATTATCTCAACGTCACGATAGGAAAATGACTTCTGCCCTACATTTAAGTCAGAGAACTGGATTCTGTTGATGTTGGCTTCTCCTTGGTCCTGGTGCACTGTGTATGTTTTAAGTCTGCTCAGCCCAGGAGCCTCTGGGGCTCACTGTGCAGGGTCTGGTTGGTCTAGCCCAGCGTCCCGTAAGTCCTTCCTGGAGCACTCTGCCACCTGCTGTCTGTGTGCTTTGTGGGCAGCCGGGGTTTAACCTGCTGTAGGGTTTTAGATTCCAGTGTGGGCCTGGAATTTCCTTGCTGTTAGAAATAGGCAGTTTATTCATTTGTTAAATATCTGTAAACGTCTGTGTACCAGGCCCTGTGCCAAGCATGAAAATGCATTGGTGAATAAAACGGACCATAGTCTCACCCCTCACAGACCTGTCAGTTGAAGGGCAGCGAACAGTGGGAGTGGATTCGCCAGGACGCCAGCAGCTCATCTGTGCAGGCCTCCTTCTGTGACTCAGGAGTGGGAATGCAGGAAGGGGGTCTGCGCTGGTCTGTCGCGCAGTGCGGGAGGCGGCTTGTCGCTTGTCGGCAGCTCTGTGTTAGGGTGTGGCATGGAAAGCTGTCTACAAAAGTGTCACGGGCAGGTGACAATAATGGCAAACACTGTCAACTTCTGTTATTTGCCGGGTACTGTCGTAGGTCCTTTGAACGTGTTCTTTCATCTTCTCCCATGAGAAGCAGGTACCATCAGTATCCCGGCCTTTTCCAGAGGAGAAAACAGGCTCAGAGAGGCTCGGCTGTGTGCCCGGGCTCTGCTAGGTGGCAGGAGGGCCGGTGCTGCCCCCTGCCTGCTCAGCTGCTGCCAGCCGAGCCTTTCAGAGAGCCCACCGGCTGGGAGCTCAGGTTCTAGCTGAGTTCTAGCTGAATAGTGACTGATGAAGAAAAAGGATTTGGGGGGCCTTGTTCCATATTGCTAACATTTGAATGCTTGTGTCTAAACGCGGTTAGCATGTAGGTAATTAGTAAAAGGAAAGAAGGTCTGGGAAGAGATGAAAATCACGATATTAGAATTCCAAGAGGGGCAAGATCTATGATCCCAGTATATTTTCAGTTTAATACAAAAAAATATCTTTAGGAATTATGAATATTTAAAATAATCTCCCAGGAATGTACCTAGTTCTCAGGCAGCTTGGAATTTTTATTGAAGACTAACCACATTGGTTTCTCTTTGAGTTCATTCTCATAATTCAGTAACTGCCTCCTTTTAGAAACAGATGAAGGGGGTTGAGAATACATTGCCTGATCTCCACCTGTGGCAAAGTCAAAATTAAAACTTAGCCGACCTTCTACTTATAATGGAAGGGAAGCCAGTCTACTTCTCCAGTTACATTTTGCCTTATCTATAATGAGAAAACCTATCTTTTGGAGGACTTGAAATTAGCTCTCTAATGGAAGGAGAAAATGAGGGCTGTGAAGAGCCCCGTTGGCGCAGCCACATGACCAGTCCTGTCTGGGCCTTCGTCAGCAGGGGAGGGACGTGCGGCAGTAAAATGCAGTCGTGGAATTTATCGCTTATGACAGATTTCAGAAGAAACCGAGTATTTTCCAGTTCTCTGTAAGCCCCACGTGATGGGAGCCCGGCAAGAAAACTAGGAGGAAGTATCGGGCCTTCACATACTAAATCACGAAGAAAGTCCTGGTATTTAGTCAAGTCGGAAAGGTCAGGAGCCTTTTTCTGCTTCTTGTAATTGTGAATAGAGTCAGGACGGAAGCTGGGGAGAAACGTCTGGTCGCTGGCTTCCGTGCAGCTGTGTGAAGGAGTGGCAGCCCTGGAGGCAGTTGCCTGGGACTGACTCATGCCTACCATCCTAGGTGTGGGTGACACAGACGGGGACACTGTACAGAATGGGTCCCACTGCGGGGCACTCACCCTTTGCACTCACAAAGGAGTACAGGTGGGGCTTGCCTGGGGCAGGAGACAGCAGTGCTGATCTGGGCATGGTTCGGGACAGTGTAGAAATTACACTTTGCTCTCCCCTCTGTTGGAACGGGTAAACCAGTTGTAAGGTCATAAGAAGTTCTCAAATGAACGCCGCCGCTTTCCAGGTCTTGATACGACACAGGACTTAAGGGTTGAGTGGAAATAACCCCAGAGGACTCCCTTGCTTTCTCAGAAAGTATGTTTTATCCTGTCTGTCCTCTTTTCTGACACTGTGTCTCTCTGTGTTTTTTGGTCAGCTCATTAACATAGAAGTGACGGACGCAGCACATTAGTTAGGAGCCCTGAAGTCGGCTGACTCAAGTTCAGGATGAAAGCTTGCCAGCAAATCAGTAGTGTAACACTTTGAGCCCTGGTTACGGTTTAGCATACTGTTCCTGCTTTTTAATGGAAAATCTGACCGATGTAAAGAGTAGAGTGAAAATTAGCAGCAAGCGTTCATGTTGGATAGTTCTATGAAGATGGAAGGGAATGAAAGCATCTAGGACACAATGCAGAGAGCGTGGCAGGGGCAAGGACTGGGAGTCTGTCAGCCCAGAGGAGGAAGCCCCTATGGTCGAGGAGCACTAGGCAGGGCCGTGCCTCCAGGGCGGGGGCGCCAGACACTCAGAGTCGGCGGAGGCCCCTGGGCAGCTGGAGCTCCTGAGCATGAGTACATGAGAGACTGCCCAGGGACACTGGTAGCCAGTGAGAGTGAGGTCCACACTCTGAGTGATTCCGGCCTCCCAGCAGCACTCAGTGGTGTGTGGAGGAGTGGGACATGTGGGTGGGTGCAGGGGCCGCGGTCCATGTTCAGGGTGGCTCTCCTGAAATCGTGGGCTGGCCAGACAGGGCGCTGGTGAGAGAGCGAAGCAGGGCAGGAGAAAGTGGAGTGTCTGTACACAGGACTTGCAGGAGAAGCCCTACTTGGTAGAGATGGTGCATTTCAGCTGAGACAGTGCATAGAGTGAAAATTTTCCAAAGAGAAGGAGGAGTTATGAAACGTGGAAGTTTGTGTATGATGCGATGGTTTCTAGAATTCACAGTTCTATTTGCTGTAAGCTGTTATTTTCATGTCTAAGTCAAGAGAAAATCTGGCTTTTAAAATCCCTAAATTTAGTAATTTTGACAAGATTTATATCATATGGGTTGAAACTTCCCTTGGTTCATTTTCATGTAAGGAATAAAATGAACCCTTTGGGAGCTTTTAACCTGTTGAGTGTTGAAATCTCTGATTTAAAAAAAAATAGGGGTGCCTGGGTGGCTTAGTCGGTTAGACGTCCAACTCTTGCTCTGGGCTCAGGTCTTGATCTCAGGGTCGTGAGTTCAGGCCCCACATTGAGCTTCACGCTGGGTGTGGAGCCTACTTAAAAAATGATGATAATAAAATAAATAAAATTTAAAAGAAAAGAGAGTGGTGTCACCGTGGGCAAATTATTTAATGTCCTGAGTTTCTGTTTCCTTGGCTGTGAGATGGGACTCGTGCCCCTGCTGTGCTGCCCAGTCCTGGGCTCAGGTGGTGGGGGCTCCACACAGACCTTGGTGTGGAGTATGTACATAAGCCACTGGTGACGAAGGTGGCCATTGTACCGGGGACTTGTGGCCCCAGCGGCCCCAGTGCCCATTGGTCCTTACTCTTGAAGTAGGTGCTCCCACAGTATCCGTTCTCAGTGGGCTCACGTTGGCCTTACCAAGGTGGTTTATTGAAATCCTGGGCAAATCACTGCATCCGTTAGTCACCGTGCGGTGGAGGGTGGAGCGTTGGCTCCCGAGTGCAGAGGCCGAGCGTCCATGCGAAGTGCAGAGAAGTGTCTCCTGTGGTGGTTTGCTGGTAACTAGGCCTTAGCCTTGGTTCAGACCCTGCCCTGGGCTCTGGCTCAGTTCTCTGGCCTCCTGAGCTATGTTTCCTGGGGCTGCAAGACCAGCCAGAGGCGCATGAGAGTTGGCCTTGAATCCAGGTAACCCGCCCAGTTCCAGACCTAGCACTTCACCGAGGCTGTTACCCAAGTCTCCCTCATCAGGGGACCGTGGCTGCCCCCACACCCCTCACGTGGGCAGGTCCACAGGTCGTTTCAGTACTAGCCTGGGTGTTATGACTTGATCTTTGAGCTTTTTGCCCGATTCTCAGAACATGGACAGACCCAGTGTTCCTGAGAGTTGGCTTGGATCCCAGGGTTCTCCAGGACAGTTCCTTGGGCTCTCCCAGTGGTGACAGTCCTCTTGCTGTTGGGCCACTGTTGCAGCCAGCAGGCTTTTCTGGAGCTTTTCGTGGGTGCTCTTCCGTTTACTGTGCAGTGTTCTTACAGTGCCATGGGGAGAACCGACTTTTAGAGAAGGAAGGTCAGTGTAGTTTGCAAAAACGTTATCAGTGTTGTAAGATGGTGTCACATTTAGAGATGACAGCTAAGTGTATTAGTAATAAGATGACAGAAAAAGAGTTAGCATTTCAAGTTTATGAGAAAGGAGTGTGATTTTTAAAAGTTGAAATACTGGCTGAGTTTCAAAGAAGAAGATATTTTTAAATGAAAATTATTTTGATGATCTGTATAATTAATGAATTCTTTCTGGAGAAGTGGAAAAAAAATGGTGAGGCTTTCTTTAAATGCCTCACCAGGAAAAAAAAAAAGGGAGAGAGAGAGAAAATGCAAATGGGGTGCTTTTAAAGATCTCCACGAATACTTAAAAGGCCAACTGAAAAATGAAGTAATTTAGTTTGTCTCTAAATAGGCTTCTAGTGGAAGAATGTTAATCTGTGAGAATTCAAGGTGTCTTATCCAGTGGAATCCAACTGTGAGACATTTCTTTTGTAGCAGAGCAGTTTCTTAGACGTTTCCCATCGCCCTGTTACCGCAGAGCTTGCTGTGTCTGTGAGGCCGCACATCCAGTGTCTTTTTCTCTCTTGGACGTAAAGGGCTGCACAGCTATGGTTCATGGTTGTCCTCAAAAGGTAGCAGTTACAGCATGTTCGAGAAGATCAACGCCAAGGATGCTGAGTAGACTTTTAGCTTTTTAGATGAATGGGCAGGAAGGGTCAAGGGTCTAAGTAATTGCATGGATTTCAAAGCTTTTAAAAATAATTTTCTTGTTTTGCTATAGTGATATCAGAACATGGAATTCATGTTTTGATGCTGCATTTTGATGTTTGCCTGTTTCCTTATGGTAGGATCACTTACTTTGTGAGACCTTGTGGGAGGCTACGGGACAGTTACTTGATGTTCTCAGGTTGGAACGCCATGTGTCTCCGTTTCTAGAAATGGCCATTTCCCTGCCTCTCATCTCGTTTTCCCATTGTTCTGTAGGGGCCTCCAGAGTTCCCGCAGCACACACCTGGGCCTGTTCCCAGCAATTTCAGCCAGCCCCCCCGACTTCCTCTCCAGGACCAGTGGAGGGCCCCGCCCCCGCCGCAGGAGCGAGACCCTTTCTTCCTAGGAGGTAAAGGACGGTGCAGGCTCACAGAACAGTTATATTGGGTGATGTGCCTGAGCACGTCCATGTTGTAAACTGAGTTGAGCTTCCAGTAGGAGATTCTTGTGAAGAGTGTCAGATTTTTGTACCAGAGCACTTCCCTTGCCACTTCAGATGCTAACACTGGACATTGTTGGTGTCTGCGGTATGAGAATCTCCTGCCAACGAGGCAGTCCTCTATAGAAAGGGAGTGATGAAACAATCTAGAAATAAGTTGTAAAGTGTAGACCTCCCATCCTGTCCACCACTTGTCATTTTTGTTCCCAGGAAGATGGCACATAAGACTGCTGTTGGGGGCACCTGGGGGCTCAGTGGGTTAAGCCTTGCCTTCAGCTCAGGCCATGATCCCAGGGTCCTGGGACCGAGCCCCGCATCAGGCTCTCTGCTCAGCAGGGAGCCTGCTTCCCCTTGCCCCCCGCCTGCCTCTCTGCCCATTTGTGATCTCTCTGTCAAATAAATAAAATCTTAAAAAAAAAAAAAAAAAAAAAAGACTGCTGTTGGGTGATGGGCGTGTTGTGTGCGAGCCGAGGGTAATGTTGCACCACCGTTCAGTTTCAGGTGAACCAAGGTTCCCGGGTCATCTCTTTCTGGAACAGCGAAGCCCCCCGCCGCCACCACCGCCCCCCACGCTTCTTAGCAGCACTCACCCAGTGCCCACCCCTAGCCCCTTACCGTTCACTCAGCCTGGACCAGCGTTTAGTCAGCAGGGACAGCAGCCCGTGTTCCCCAGAGAGAGGCCCGTCCGGCCGGCCCTCCAGCCGCCAGGTCCAGTGGGGATCCTTCACTTCAGCCAGCCGGGCTCAGCGGCCACACGGCCCTTCATCCCTCCTCGGCAGCCCTTCCTGCCTGGCCCGGGACAGCCGTTCCTGCCCACCCACGCACAGCCTAACCTGCAGGTATGCATCAAGCTGTGCGGAGGGAGGCACCGGGGCTTTGGGTCTTTGTGTCTCAGAAGGTGATGTTTCCTGTGCCATCTGAGTCTGCTAGAGTGTGGGGTCATGTAGAGGACAAGGGTTTAGTCTTAAACATGCTACTTATTAAAGGCAGCTTTCTTGACAATATTATTTTTCTCCCTAATCCTAGGAGAAATGGAAAAAAAGGTTTTTTAAATTTTTTCATTTTGGGGGAAATGAAAAACATTCAGTATTTGATTTTTTTTTTTTTTAAAGGTGGTACTGCTAATAAAGTTAGGACATGTTTTGATAATACCTTTGCTCCTCATTGCAAGATTCTGGAAAGGTTCACCAATGGAAATAAAGTTCTTTGTCACATTATGTTCCTGCAAAACGTAGCAGAGAGAGTCTTTGCATGGAGGGAAGAATGGAGTCGCTGTTCCCCTGTGGTTGGGAAGATTTGCGTGCCCCCCTCTGCAGGTGGTGGTGCACGGGGGCCTGGAGCTTCTGTGAGATCCTTCCTGCCCCGTATGACTCTGCTCAGATTTAGCCCCACTAGTAAGATACAGAATCACGGTATCCTTGAATCAGCTATTTGAAAACATGCAGACTGTCGAAATTAAAAAAAAAAAAAAATGGTTTCAGTGTTAAAGTAGGATAAAATGTTTCTTCATTTTTTAAAAATTAAAAACTATGAATACATCTGCATTGCAGCAACGTTTGAGTATTTAAAAAGGGAAGTGAGAAATCCCAGGGCCTAGGAACGGGGACCACCAGCATTCGGGTGCTGGTGGTCCCCGGGAATGCGGTGCAGCCTCATCACCCTGCCTGGCTGACGCGGCAGTAGGCTCCCCTGCTCGTGAGTTCCCTCTCGCCGCCGCCTTCACAAAGTGCTGCCCGGGTTTGCAGGCCGTGGCCGCCGCTGCTGTTGGCACACGTTCGTCGCTTCCAGTGCTGTGCTGTCAGAAACTGCCATCAGCGACCGCGACGCTGTGTGCTTGTGGCCGTGGTTGTTTCCTTAGAGCAGACTCGTGGAGTTTGGGGGCTGAGAGAACTCAGGGCAAATAGGAAATGTACGAGCTTAGCCTTTGGCAGATCCTCTTACCTTTGCCCACAAATTCTACAATGAAATTTAGTGCCACTTCAAGTTTCTGGTGCTGGGGGTTTTTTGCTCATTGGAACATCACCAGTGTGTACCTTTACAAACTCGTGTCTCTTTCTTCCGGCCGGGAAGGGGCCCCTGCACCCCCCACTGCCCCCGCCGCACCAGCCGCAGCCCCAGCCCCCGCAGCAGCCCCCGCTCCAGCCGCAGCACCAGCCGCCGCTCCAGCCGCCCCCGCAGCACCAGCCGCCCCCGCAGCCGCCTCACCAGCCCCCGCACCAGCACCAGCACCACCTCTCCGTCCCGCCGCCGCCGCTCATGCCCATGGCGCAGCCCCAATTCAGGCCTCACGTCCAGACGGCGCAGCCTCCGCCCAGCAGCGGCCGAATGCAGTGCCCCCAGCGCCAGGGACTGCGGCATGTGAGTGTCTTCCCAGGGGAGGAGGGGCTTGGAGGGGCTGGGACATGAGGGGCAGTACTTGGG
This sequence comes from Mellivora capensis, assembly GCA_004024625.1. Lineage (NCBI taxonomy): Eukaryota > Metazoa > Chordata > Mammalia > Carnivora > Mustelidae > Mellivora > Mellivora capensis. The sequence goes on along the minus strand of PISX010002334.1, from coordinate 106,748 downwards.
AGCTGGATCATTCTCCAGTTCCGATTTAATTATTGAAACATGTATAGTACGTTTCTGTAAAGCGAGTGTATGTTTAAAAAAACTGCTTACTTGGGAAACGGATTTTCTTAGGACTGTACAAATTAAGGAAGTTCTGTTTGTGCCAGAAAGACTGCATTGATGTTCTGAACCTCCTCCTCTTACTTCTGTGTATCTAGATATTCTCATAGTGATAGACGTATTATTCGTAGACACATAATTTTAGCAAATGCTGGTGGGTGGTGGGCACTCTGCCTTTGCCAGTAGCCTGCTTTTTGGTGGCTGGATTGTCTCTGTCGTCTTGGGCTCTGAATAAATAAATAAATGAGTTCAGGAAGAATTGTCTGACCAGTCTCTGTTGCTAGGCACCATTCCAGTTCCCGGGAAAGTACCTGTGAACACAGGGGCCAGTTTCCTGCCTTCACGAGGCCTGAATTTTTTTTTTTTTTAATTTTTATTTTTTATAAACAAATTTTTATCCCCAGGGGGCGAAGCCCGAATTTAATGGTGGGAGATGAACAGTGCATTTAGCTATGAGGGTACAGGCTGGGGACCATCAGCTAGTGTGTGACTCGTCTTGCACGGAAGGAAACTAGGAAATGTGCGTTGCTCCACAAACACAAGACAGTAATCTTTGCTGTTGTCTTGTCTTCCATTAAGTAACTCCATAAAGAGGCTGATGGTTAGAGCGTTGGGCCAGGGGAGGTAATTAGGTTTTCCTTTAAGTACTTTCCCCTTGACCTGCAGCTTCAAGCGTGTCACTTAGCTACTTGTAATTTCAGTTTTCTCATACTTACTAGCCTTTCTTTCTTTGCTAAAGTAGCATTGAGACTAACATGATGCAAGAAATGAGGAGGGACTTGGGGAGAGCTGCCTTGTAACAGAGGCTTCGTTCTGGTACAGCAGTGTAACAGTTACACCCCTGCTTTGTGCCCTTGAGCCCTGACCTGGTGCTGTCGGAGCTCAGCCCCTCCCCCCCCCCCCCGCCGCCGTCCCCACTAGCTATGTGCTCCTCCAGCTGTTGGCTCTCTGTTAAGAATCCAGGGGATGAGCAGGGCTAAGAATTTCCTCTCGGGTGAAACTTTGGAGCATGTTTCCCTGGCAGGTGTGGTTTTCATAGGGCACTGACTGACCGCTTGTTCTTTTCTAGTTCCACCCTAAATGTAGGGGGCCCAGGAGTGCCCGTTGTCCTTTGTAGGCCCGATCAGTTTTGTTAAAAATGTCAGTCCCCGTCCTCAGGGAGCAATTGCGGTCCCGTGGTGATAATTTCCGTTCAAAAGGAGCCTGTCCGTAGGCAGGTAGGATAACCTTGACCAGGCCTGACCCTCAGCAGTAGCGTGTGGTGCCCCACAGAGCAGGAACAACCGTGCATGAAGGAAGGTGTTCACCGTGGGAAAGTTATCGGCGTCCCAGAAGGAGAAGTCACGAGTCATGTAGTAATTAACATGATTCTTGTAATCTTTTTATCTAAGAATGTACCTTTTTATGTTCCTTCTCCCAAGTATCCAGTTGTAGTTTAAATTTCTTTTTCCTCATGCTAGAACACAACTTCTCAGAATGTATCCAAACGGCCGATGCAGCAGATGCAGCCGGCTGCCCCGAGAAACAGTAATCTGCGGGAGCTGCCCATCGCGCCCTCACACGTTATGGAGATGAGTAGCAGCCGCTCTTCCTCCACGCCGGCGGCTCCAGTGAAGCCTGTCGCCAGCACGTCACCGCCCACAAGGCCGGGGGCGGGGCCCAGGAGCGCACAGGGCAAGACTGAAGCCAAAGTCAAGCCAGTCAGCCCTGCGGTTCAGCCCAAAGAGGAGGCAAAAGCAGAACCAGAGGTAAGACCATTTTCATTAAAAAATCTGATCTCAAATGGGAAGCCTTATAATCGGCTTGTTCCTCTTAGTGTCCTCTTGTCCAGCAAGTTTTTCATAAAACTGTCACTTTTTTCCAGCCGGATCCTTTGTTGCACCTAACAGCCATGTCCACGTGAGACGCACTCATCCTCACGGGTTTATGATGTTAGGCGGCGTTGTCCGGTTGTAGCTGGTGCTCTAGAGCCTGGTACCTCCAGGGGGTGGGCAGCCGGTTATTGGATCTGTTTGCCTGATGCTTCCGTGCGAGGGGCTTCAGTCCCAGGCTGTTCCCTGGAGATACGGATGCAGCGGTGGAGCAGATCTGTGAGGCATAGTTCCTAACCCAGCACGGGAGTCTGCCGTCCCTAGGTTAGCAACACACCCTGGGAGGGGCCCACCGTTTGCAGCAGTGGCCTTTGTGTCTGGGGTGTGGGAAAAGATGAGTTTGTGGAAGTTACACCAATATTTTTTAAATGTACATAGAATGTATACAGTGAGTTCGTAACATTTATTAATATAATGAAAACAGCAGTGTGAAGAACTTCATGAGGTAATACAGGCATGAAATAAGTCACGTTTTCTTTTTTCTTTTTCTTTTTTTTAAAGATTTTATTTATTTGTCAGAGAGCACACGCAAGCAGGGGGCAGCAGCAGAGCAGGCAGAGGGAGAGGGGGAAGCAGGCTCCCTGCTGAACAGGGAGCCCAATGCACGGCTCGATCCCAGGACTTTGGGATCATGACCTGAGCTGACAGCAGACGCTTTACCGACTGAGCCACCCAGACGTCCCTAAGTCATGTTTTCTTAATCAGTTATCTTTCCATTGAAATTTGGAGGTGGGGTCAGATTTTCCTAATAAACATTTTTTGGTAAAGATTCATTCATTTCTTTTTTTAGAGAACTAGCTCGTGGGAGGGAAGGGCAGAGGAAGTAGGAGAGAGAATCCAAGCAGGCTCCTCGCCAACTGTGGAGCCCGACGGAGGGCTCCGTCTCAGTGATCCTATTACCACAACCTGAGCCAAAATCAAAATGGAATGTTTGACAGACCACACCACCCAGGTGCCCAGGCTTTCCTAGTAAATGCTTGGAGCAGTGGTCACGTAACATTACCACATGAGGAAGTAAATACAAAGTCAAGACACAGTGTTAACAACTAAGATCATATTAGAAGAAGGGGTGAGTTTTTTGGTTTTAAAGTCAATATATGAAAAAATTAGGTAGATTTACAAAATGGATTAGGATAGCTTATAAAAAGAAATTTTAGCTAAAAATTTTGTCCTGCTTGCAGTCCTGATAGCTCGTCCCTTATATGTATAACCTGATTTGGCTCAGAAAAATTAAGTCACAGGACACTTCCAATTTTCCAGTAGCGGTGGCTGAATAGAAAGAGCAGCGTGAGCTTTAGGCACACCGCAGGCCACGTGGGGCTGCCTCTCCCCGGCTAGTGTGGGGGAGCCCTCTGCGGAACCCGGCAGGTGCTCTGTGTATGCAGTGGGACCCGCAGGTAGCCGTCGTGTAAGTTGGATGTCTTCGCGTATTGGCCTGTCATTCTGTGTGTGGGTGCGTGCGGTGGGACCGAGAGTGACACCATTTTACTTTGTGAGAAGTCTTAAATTTGTTTGGCTTGGGTAAATGTGGTTTATTTTCTTACGTTCACCCAATTGGTAAGGACATCACAAAGGACAGAGCTGTGTACAAGTGTGTATTCGTATGGACTTGAACGTGTATTAATGCTTTCTTGCATGCCTGGGGAGATTGCTTGGTGAGTGTGAATCACTCCTGTGCTGGAACAGCAGGTGCTCCAGGCCTGCCGCCTCCCCCGGCAGTCGGCCTCTTCCTGAGAGCCACGGCCCCTGTGCCTTTGAGCTGTTGTCCCCATCTTCCTGATTGTCCGTCGTCCCTTAACAAGTGTCGTCTTGCTCCGGAGCCTCCCTGAGCCTTCATCTACCTTAGATTTGCTATTTCAGAGCTGCCCTAGACTTTGAACGTCCATAACCAAGTTGGTTGGGATGGCTTCTGAAATGCCAGGCAAGTCCTCGTGAGGCCTGACTGTCCTGCCGGTCATTTGTGTGGGTTCTGGGAGCACCCACGGACTCCTCAGCTGCCTTTTGGTCTTAATTCCTGATTCTTAAGGCTTATTTGTTCCTGGCTGAATTATAGTGAGATCAGATCCCATTAAGTTCTTTTGTAAAAGGATCTTTGGATAAGGGCATCTGCAATTTTTTTTTTTTTAAAGAAAATTACTGTAATTCTAAACAAATGCTTGTCCTTTAATAAACTTTCCTCATGGGATGCTTTTTATGAAAGTTCCTGAACTTTCTCAAAGATTTTTTTTGGGTGGACTTTCAGAATAGTTTGGGGCTGGCATGTAAAAAGGCATTCCTCACATACCATTAATATTCCAATACTGCAATTGGCAGCATTTTGATTCTGTGGGGAGTGCATGAGTTCAAGGTCAGAGAGATTGACTTGTGCTGTTCATTATAACCAATTATTCTGTGACAAATGAGTTTGAGATCAGGCTGAAAATTCTGTACGAAAAATCAATAGTTCTAATCAGGCCCTTTCAGGTCATTTACACCCACCTTTTGTTGGTTCGTCAGAGAAGAGCCAGATAAAACCTCTGTGACAGCACGGTCTCCCTACTGTTGCCGTTTCCATTCGAAACATATTTTGATATCTTAAATGAATAGTTTAATTGGTTTCAAACTTGTAAATGAGTGGAAATTTACATTATTTCAATAGTTTCTAATATTCTGATAAGATTTTCCAAATTAGCTTGAGCTGCGTGTAATCGTTTTTCCCTCCCCAGAGGAGGGAGTTATCCTTAAAGTCTATAAGCAGATTTTGAATGGCTTCTTTCCGATCCCGAGCGGAGCGTTTTTGGAAGGTGCACTTTCTCGGGCTGCTGCGCCAGCCCGGCTCAGCCGGCTTCGCCTCCTGCTCCGCAGTAAAGCAGACGTGTGTTCTCTTGCAGTTTCCTGACGAGGACGAAGAAACGAGGCTGTATCGCTTGAAGATAGAAGAACAGAAGCGCCTGCGAGAAGAGATCCTCAAGCAGAAGGAGCTGCGTCGGCAGCAGCAGGCGGGCGCGAGGAAGAAGGAGCTGCTCGAGAGGCTGGCCCAGCAGCAGCAGCTCCACCTGCCCCCGCCGGCCGCGGCCGAGCAGGAGCAGCCCGCCGCCGCCCCGTCGCCCACCAACGGGAGCCCACTGTTACCCTTCCCAGGTGCACAGGTCAGACAAAATGTGAAAAACAGACTTCTCGTGAAAAACCAGGATGTCACTGTTTCAAATGTTCAGCCCAAAACATCAAATTTTGTGCCATCTGGTGCTAACATGCAGTATCAAGGACAACTGATGAGGCCGTTGAAACACTTGAGACAGGCCAGAACCGTGCCTCAGAGTCCAGCTCAGCACAGAGTCCTGCAGGTCAAACCTGCGGACGGGGAGGGGCCGCCACCCCCCTCACAGACCGCTCGAGTGGCGTCCCTGCAGGGCCGGCCCCCGGACGCCAAGCCCGGCGCGAAAAGGACTGTCATGCACCGGGCAAACAGCGGTGGCGGAGATGGGCCGCACGTCAGCTCCAAGGTCAGGGTGATTAAGTTGTCAGGCGGGGTAAGTTGACGAGGTAACTGGTGCCTCTTGGAATCTGTGCTTCCCTCAGAATGTCCTAATTCCCAGAGAAGGGTTTCGAGGAAAGGGAAGTCAGAGCTGCCCCTGTTACGGCCCCGCGGGCCAGCCGCTCCGTGCTTGCACTTGGTGACGAGAGTCGCCGTTGAGGTTCTCCTTCCGGCCGAGACCCGTGGTCTTTCAGACTCTGTCTTGAGTTTTCCCCTGAAAGACCAGTGGGACGGTCCCCAAATTAGGTGTTTTCTCCCTTTTAGCTTATTTTTGTAGATAATTTGTGATAGAACTATCAGGTTTGTTTTGAAAATAAAATTTCCTTTACCAAAAAACAAGTAATCTGTTGTGTGCAGCTGTAGGTCCAGGGAGCACCCGGGGGTCAAGCGCGCGCGTCGTGCGGCTGCTTTTAAGCGGCGTTTCAGAGGCCGGTCCGTCTTCTCTTCTCAAGCTAATCTCATTACGCCCTTGTGAAGACCAAAAGGATTAACCGAATTCCGCAGTGAAGTCCTGTACAATTTTACCACATGCGTGCAGAAGGGGAGCGCGCCTCCTTTCTTTCCTTTCGGGCGGTGCCCCTTCTAGATCATTCTCAGTGAGGCACAGCCATTGCGATTCGGATGAGCTCTGTACTCAGAATAGACACAGTTGCCGCAGACAGATCGCCCTGCAGAAGGTTCTCGGTCAGGCCGCGCTCTGTAGCATCCGTCCTTACCGTGCTCTTGACCCGCTCGCGGGGGGGACTTGTCTGTCCTGTGTCGACGGCGGGGCGCCCTGCAGTCTGCGTCAGGACGGCGCTGCCCCTTGCGTGCCATCTGTGCTGTGCACGGAGGAAGGAAGGGCAGGACCGCAGACGCAGGCCCTCGGAGCAGGCCAGCGACACCCGAAGGGACAGCTCATTGCTGCTCATTTAAGGAGTTCAGTTTTATCTTTTACTTCTAGGTCCGTAGACTGAAAGTGTGACCTTTTCACGTGCGATGAGAAAAATTTTGGTAGAATAGTATGATCTGGAGATTCCATCTTCACCAGACCCTGTGCTGTTTTTTCAGATCTGTTTTTCTCACCTCCGTTCATTGTGACTCAGAGTGTGGATAAGCAGATGGCTTCTATCACGTTAGCTTGTTTCATCATTGTATGAGTTTGTTTTCTTCGGGCAAGACCTAAGCAGGAAGCAGGTTCACGGTATCTGTGGTCTTCTGTTTTGACCTTATTTTAGGCAGACTTTGTCAATGTCTCATTTTTTTGCTTGAGTTAAAAACTTAGGAGGGGACATGGGGTCATGGAGCCATGGTTGGAAGGAGGCCTTTTCCCGTGACATTCATGGTTGGTGGTGTGTGCAGTGTGGCTCGTGTGAAGTGAGGGTCTCTCGTGGGCTGGGAGGTCCGGGGTCTGCTGTGCTCTGAGAGCAGCTTTCACACTAATAAACACCTCTCCTTTAAAAGAATTTATCTCCTTGAATTTTTGTTTTTTTCTCCAGTGGGGGGAAAATGTATATTTTGTAAGACGGTATTCCAGAGTCCTGCTGTATAATTATACAGTACGCAGAGGAGGAACAGAGGACTGCTGCGCGAAAACAGCTACTTGACAAAATTTGGAATAACTTTTTATCTCTTTGTAATTCTTAAGTCATCTAACCAACATGTTCTGTATCTTAGGATTTATTCCAGCAAGTCCTGCTGTGGCGTGTTGGCAACCTTCAACTTATTGGGGGGATCAGTATCCCTTGTGTGTGTCTCTGAGCCAGAAAAAACTGGTATTTCCCAAGAGGCCTTGGGTCTTTTTGTGTGGGTGGAACTATTCTTAAGAGAACATACTCGTAACTGTGCAGGTGATGCAAAAAGGAAACTGTTTCGTTAGGTGCTGGGTGAGCTCCCATTTCTCCTGACTCTTGTCTCCGCCCCTGCGGGCCTCCCTCTTTTCTCCGTGGGCCGCGGTGTTGCGCCTGGGGCTCAGCCGGCACCTGGTAAGGCTCCGACGGGCTTAGCACACCACACCCCCACAGAGCAGTATTTATGCGTTTCAGGTTTATGATTATGATTATAAAATAATTATAAAAACATCTCGTCGTCCGTTCATGTTCTTAGATTTTGTCGTGAGACCTGGACTTCTCTACATCCTGTTAGTGCAGAGGCGCAGGATGTTGTCCTCATAAGGTTTCCTAGGGAGATTTACTGTGGAGAGGGTCAGTTTATTTCCTTTGCATTTTTCTGACCTAAACTGGCCTCATATAGATGCAGTGACATAATCCTTTCCATTCGTCGTGGCCTCGTAGTTCCATTGTTTGGCCTCTAGAGAGGACATAGGACGACGGCAGTGCATAGTGTCCTGCTAGAAGGTGGCCCGGTGGAGATCACAGTTCAGCTAGGTGTCCATCGGATGCTTAGGAAAGCAGAAATGTCTCTGAACTCTTATTCTGATGTACAAATTGGAAATGTCTTAAAACTTAATTTGGATTCTCCAGGTGTACCTGTGAGGCAATTGTGAATCAATACAGAGTTCTCTTTTGTTATTTTCCGTATTTCATTATTTATAATCAAATAATCTTTGGGTTTTATTAAATTGGGTTTTTTAAAATGTGAAAGAGCCGAGTCTTTGAAGATTTTTTTTTTTTTTAATTTATTTACTTGACAGCGATCACAAGCAGGCAGAGAGGCAGGCAGAGAGAGAGGAGGAAGCAGGCTCCCTGCTGAGCAGAGAGCCCGATGTGGGGCTCGATCCCAGGACCCCGGGATCATGACCTGAGCCGAAGGCAGAGGCTTTAACCCACTGAGCCACCCAGGCGCCCCGAAAGAGCCGAGTCTTAAAACAGTAGTTGTTTTTTTAGTCGTTTTATTATTTTATTTTTAAAAGTGATTTTGATTCACCCTAATCACAAGAGACAATCGTCATTATATATCATTTGTCTCTGTTACGGCTAATGCATCCCGGGCATAAAAGAATTTAATAAAAATCCTTTGTTGGCGTAGGGTCTTAACAGTCACGGCGACGAGTGGCGTGGTAAAGCCCGAAGAGCAGTTCTTCGCCCTCACCGGGGCTCTCTGTTGGCATCTTCTTGGTCACTGGTCCTTGTGAAATGCCCTTTCAGGAAAGGCAGCAGTTGAAGCGCTCCCTCGCCGGGACAGAGCACTTCAGTCCCTCTGTCTGCGGTGGCGCGACACGGTGGGAACGGTGTGGCTGTCCGTGAGGAGGACCCGCGTCTGGGTGGGCGCGTGTCAGTTCCTTTCTCTGAACCCCAGTCTCTGGGCTCCGCGCCGGGTTGCAAAGTAGCTGTGGGGGTGCATGAAGGCGCATCCGGCTCGCGGGAGGCGCCCCGCGGACCTGTGCTTGCTTCTCGCTTCTGGGGCGCTGCTCAGGCCCCCGCAGGAGCGCGGTCGCCGCGCACGCCGCACGGTGGTGCTGCGGGGCGCGTGTGCGGGGCGGCCTCGTGAGGCGGGTGCCTGCATGCCCGCCGGACGGGGGAGGACATTCGTCCCCGAGGCGGCGTGTGAGTAGCCCGGGCCCACGCAGCGGCTGGTGGCCGGGGCTCAGGTTCTCGGGATTTGTATTTGTAGTGGTGGTTCGGCTGCTGCCTCGTCCCGAAGCTCCTTCCTTCTTGGTCAGGGGTGACATCCTGCTGCTCCCGGGGGCATGTGGCAGCATTGATTCAGCAAAGCTTTAGCCGGGGCTTCTCCCATGAGGGGATGATGAGCTCTCACTTTTCTGGCCACCCCAGGTGGTAGCCACCGCCTGGAGGGTGTTGAGAAGGTTTCCAGAGTTGGAGAAAAGTCTCATGATGGGTGCATAGCAGCAGCGGCGTGGGTAAGGACTGGAGTGTGGCCGGGTCTCCATCATTCCTGTTCTAGAACTTTTACGTGGTGGTAAGCACGGGGGCCCTGACCCCTGGGCCGGTGGAGCGAGGGACGGGGTAGCCGGGCTCCGTGCGGCTGTAACTGGCCGTGTGCTCTGAATGAATCTGCGAGCGCTCCTGTGTAAGTCAGATGAGGTCACATTTTGTATAGAAAACACTGGGCTGAAAACTAGGGGAATTTGCTGTTTAAAGAGACCTGTGTTGTGAGACTCATCAACATATATGTGGATTTTAGTTTTCCCACTCATCGTTTGTGGTCTGGCTTCGCTAGGTAAGATTACCAAAGGAGTGAGGTGTGTAGAGTGGTGGTTTATGAAGTGTTGGATATTGTTGGATATTTCCAGAATTTCGTATGCCTTCCTGAGGGTTACTTACACATAAGTAATCTACCTAAAGAGCTGTATTTGATGGAATGGTTCTTTTTTATTACGTCATATATGGAAAAATTCACTTGTTCATTTCTCAGAAAGTTACTTATTTTTCAGAACCCAAAAGAGCAGTCTTTTTACATAATTTTGTTTATAACCAATACATAATCCGGGAAAACTACTCAAGTAAAAATATAAAAATATAAAGTGTTTACTCAGCATCAACTCACTGTTGTCATCCAGCCATCCTTTGTGATCACACAGCAGAAAAGAGCCCGAGCACGCACACGCCGCGGGTGCCTCCTTCATGGAGGACTTGCGCCAGGGCTGCAGCTCGGGGTCTGGGCTAGGGCGCGTTGGGTCGTGGCTTCAGGGAACATTCCTCCGTGGCCCCCATGGGCCCCGGTGTCCTCTGGAAACTGCGGCGTGCTCCCCTGGGCCGGCTGGGAGGGTCCCAGGCAGGAGCAGGTGTGAGGAGCTGCTCTCGGAGGCTGCCCCAGGGAGGAGCAGTGGCTCAGTCAGAGCAGCGGTTTCTGGAGCTCTTGAAGAAGACGAAAGCAAACTCTGAATTCAGCGGCTTTATTCTAATGGAGGTAATAAAAATTTTAAGAATTTGGCAGCAAATTAAGTAAACAGTCCTTTGTTCTGCCGGCCACACAGAGAAATGGGAGAAGCCAGAAAGCCTCAGCAGGAAAGCCAGCTGTCCAGTTGCGATACTCTTGTATTTTATTTTTGAAAGGCTGTCAAGTGCTGCTTGCAGGAGGTCCCCGTGCATCTGTGCGTGTGCGCGTGCTCTGGGGGCCGGACTGCATTCGCACGTTCCTGCCCTCCGTTCCTGCCCTCCGTCCCCCGCTCCCAGTTATCTCAGATGTTCTTTAGGGCGTGGTAGGGGAGGGACCGACACACCTGGTTGTTCTGTGTTTGCAGGAGGACGTTTTATTTTGATGCAATTTCGGTTGAAGAGAAGTTGCAAAACCAGGGTAAGGACCTCCTGCCCCCCCCCCCCCCCTTTATATTTTGCCCCCGTTGCTTGCCGCCATCTCGCTCTGCCCGCTCCACACCCAGCGCAGCTCTGTCACTGCCCGGGAGTCCGTTGCAGCCTTGCTGCGTCTCTCCTCCGCAGCGAGCTCCCCTCTTGCACGTCCCCGGGGACACGTCCTCAGAACTCGGGAGACGCAGCATCGACACGGTGCAGCTCGTCCCCGGCATGGCTCTCCCAGGGCAGAGCCACAGTCCCAGCCCGGCTCAAGGGCATGTGCTGTGTTTATGGTCCCCACGACTTTGGGACAGCAGCTTGGCCTTTGTGTGTTTCGCTCTTGACTTTTTTAAAGAGGGGAGGCTGATGATCTTGTCACATGTCTTTGAGTTTGGGTTTGTCTGACTTTTTCTCGTGCTGTTTCAGGTGATGTGCTTTAGGCAGGAGCCCCATAGAAGGACGTCGTGTCCACGGTGGGTCCTGTCGGGAGGCTCCTGACACGGTTGTCCAGTGTTGGTAACCTGGAGCGCTTGAGCGAGGTGGGGTGTGCAAGCCTCTGTCCGTAGGGCTGCAGTCTCACTCTCCATAATCGATACGTGATTTATGGGAAGGTCCTTGAGACTATGGAAACGTATCATTTCTTGTCAGATGTTCACTGTTTTTAGTAAGCCCTGATGTTTTTTTAGTGTCAGCGCTCACTCTGTGCTTACTCTGATAGCTTCCTCTTTGCTCGCTGACTTACGGGCTCATGCATTTCCAGCGGTCTGGGCTTGTGGATTCTCACTGTATCCAGTGAACGGTTCCTGTTGTTGGTTTTGAGTGTTGATTGTCCCAGATGGGCCATTGGGAGCCCCTTCGGGCTGGCTCTGTGTTCGTTGGTGTGTCTCCATCGCTCTTTGAACACAGCCTGAAATCTGGTGCAGGAAGATGATGGGACTTACGCTGGACTTTGTCCGCCCAGCTCTGGGGTCAGGCCCACCTCTGCGGGGTGGAGAGCTGGGCGCCGGGCACGGTCGCTGAGCGCCATCGCTCTGGGCCCTGTCCACGCATGCCCAGCCCGTCACAGTGAGTTCCAGAGGCAGATGAATCAAAAAGAGGGGCGCCTGGGTGGCTCAGTGGGGTAAAGCCTCTGCCTTCGGCTCAGGTCATGATCTCAGGGTCCCGGGATCGAGCCCCACATCGGGCTCTCTGCTCGGCGGGGAGCCTGCTTCATCCTCTCTCTCTGCCTGCCTCTCTGCCTACTTGTGATCTCTGCCTATCCAATAAATACATAAATAAATCTTAAAAAAAAAAAAGGGACGTCGTTGTCTGCTACGTTTTTTGAAACAGGTCACTGACGTGACTGAAACAGACTTTTTGCTGTACTGAGTTCACTTTTTGGATTGTTCTTGTGTGGCAATTCGGAGAGAAGGTAACGTGACTATTTAAGCGTTAAAAACGAGGGTGTTGGTGGACAAGGAGGCAGCCAGGCCACGGCAGGGGCCCGGCGGAGTTGGCTGGTGCAGTGGCCTGCGGTTGGAGAGCTGCATTTTGTTCTGTTTGCTGTGCCTGTCCAGGGCTTTTTGGCAGCCGTGGCTCGGAGGCACTGCCGCTTCCTCAGTCACTCATGGCTGGGAGCTCCCAGCTTGGTGCTGGCACTCGTGGTCAGGACAGCTGCTGATGGAGCGTGTCGGCCAGACGTGTTGGGTGCATCAGGAGCGTAGAAGCTGCTCCCGCAGCCCAGGTGCCGTGTGGGCGGGGGTGGCGATCTGACGGTAGGTAGGGCAGCCCCTGATGGGTGCTGTGATGCGCAGGTAAGGAGACCCGATAAAGGGACTCTGAGTGAAGGAGAGGAGCTGCCTGGATGGAGCCAGGAGGTCAGGGGGAAGGGAAGAGCCTTCCAGGCAGCTGGGGGAGGGCACTGACGAAGGTCCTGTGGCAGGGAGGTCATGGCCAGTGTTCTCACTGTAGGAAGGCCAGTTTGACCGGAGTGCAGAAAGCAAGTCGGTCTGGAGACAGGGGCTTTTATGGGCTGTTTCATGGCCTCGGGCTCGAATCTTGGTCATCAGATCTGGGAGAGCCATTGGAAAGTTTTAGCAGAAAGGTAAGGGACTAGTGTTTGAACCTTGTTTTTTAGAAGTATATTTCTAAATTAGACCTTGCTTGCTGGTTTTTTTCCTGAGGCTCTGCCTTTAGTGTTAATACATAGAAAGTCAAAGGCACAACTGAGCGTTGGCTTTAGATATAGAAGTGTTCATCCTGGAGCCATCTGTCACCCTTTGGGGACACCTGGTTTGAGGAGGAGTTACAACTCCTACGCGTAGAAGGTAGGATTGGGATTGGTCACCTTCACTGCCTCCCGCTCTCCAGCTGTGGCCCATTTCCTGCCTCTGGCCCGCTGGCTACCTGCCTTGTGCTTGCCACCTGCTGCAGGCTCTCGGAGTTATCCCCTGCTCACAGCTTCTGACTGAGGCTGGGCGTGCACCTCTATTCACTTTTTGTGTCCAGGGTTGAGGACAGTTTCAAGAACATTACCGGTGTTTAAAAAAGCATTTGTCGAGATAATTGAGAAAATATCTTTTCCCTTTAAAAATCTGGACATTGTGTGTGATTTCTTTGGTGAAATACCAAAGAAGGAATTACAACAGTGTGTTTTCCATGGGTGCTTCTGGTTGTTAAAGTAATAGCCGTTGTAGGCATTTGGGTAGCACCAGTTAGCAAAATGGGGGTAAATAGCTTTAATTCTTGTTATTAATTCTCCTGGTTGTCTTTTCACGCTAACATTTGTGGCTCCCTCGCAAACTCCTCCTTTATTTGGTGTACAGAATGGGATTATATCGTACATACGTTTTGGCACTTTTGGGGGTTGTGTTGAGTGGTGGGTAGGTGTGAGGACATCTCGTGCGGAGCCCCGGGCCAAGGCAGAGCGCGTCCCATGCTGTGGGGGTGACCCTGTGACCTGGGCTGAGCTGCCTTACCGGTGCAGAGGGCACTGACTTGCTTGATTTCTGGCAGAAACTCATGCGAGGTCAGGCTGTCCTGGGGAGCTGAGCCCGCACTCGAGGATCAGGAAGAAGTGAGTTGGGTGGGACTGAGTTGGGAGTGAGGTACGGGAGGACAGAGCTGCTATGGAGTGGGGATGGGTGGGTTCTGGGAAGACCAGATGGTCAGGCAGATGAGTGTAAGCTGCTTTGACCCCGGTAGGGGAGCCAGGAGGGTCGGGGGCGAGGGTGAGCCCAGACCCTTGCCTTGCGGGCTCCTTCCCTCTCCGGTAGGGGTGCGGCTGATGGTGGGGTGGAGGTGGGCCTCATTGGTTGCGGGGTCCTTTCCCCGTGCCAGGTGCTCATAAGTATTAAGAGGGCCCGAAGGCAACTAGCAGAACAGAGGAAGAGACCTGGGCCTGAATCCTGATTAGTCACGTCTTTGAGAATATGTATATTCCAGAAACTTCCTTTTGGAAGCGAAGCTATTGTATATAAAGTTTTTAAGAGCTTTGAAATGCTTTAGTGGACAGAATTAATAGCTTTCAGAGAAAAGACTTTTTGAGCATTCTTAAACATGTGGCTTCTAAATTTGGGCAAAATCAGCAATTGTTCATTAGAGGACAGAAATCAGTTGTAATGACTCAGTCTGTCTACGTTAATTTTTGGGTTTTTTAGGGGTATGCTATTGGGGAGTAACATAAGTGCTTAAATCAGAAATAACTCATGTATAATTAGGAATCAGGATGTGGTAACTCATTCTCCCCAGCAGAGGAGGAAATCCGTCTCTAGGGTCTTGGGTGACTTCCCTCTCCTGACTTCCAGTAACCGCCAAGGATAGGAGTCATGGTACCTCCGCAGGGAAGCAGCTTCTTCCAAGCTGCTCGGCGAGGGCACACTGGAAGCTTCTCTCCCTGGCCTGGAGCCCCACCCAAGTGGGGGGCTCAGCTGGAAGAGCCCGAGTCTACAGGAGACCTGCTTGCTGGAGGCCCCACCGTGTTTCAGCCTCAGCTTCCGTTTCCTTTCCAGCGGAGCCCATTCGGGTGAGAGAGGTGGAAGAGTTGGGGGCAGGAGGTCCTTCCTCCACCCCCCAGAGGCTCGTTTTGTTCCCCCAAATCCAGTGAATTTTGTCTTCCAAAGATTTCCCCACACCTGACTCGTTTCAGGAAGGTAGAATGGGGAGCGAGAGCGGGCGGGCGGGGAGCTGTGCCACACGAGCCGTGCTGTCCGGTCCAGCGTTCTTGCTGGTCAGCGCGCCCGGGCGTGAACAGGCGCTGTGTGCCCTGGTCTCCTTGACGTCAGGGGTTTTGCTGCACTTCAACCCATGTGGGCCCAGTATTGAAATTTTAGGGGAAGCACCGTAGACCTACGTCAGGTACGTGCTCTGCACGCTCGCTACATGTCAGGGTGACTGATGCAGAGAATCAGCAAATGTAAAGTGGACCCCCTCCTGTCCTGTTCTAACAGTTTCCTTAGGAAATTGATCTAGGAACTTGGAAAAAACCTTAGCCTATTTATTTTACTTTTTCTTCTTTAAAGAATAGTCTTCAAAGACAAAATAGAGCCTTAAATGTATTTATATTTGGAAACTTCACGTAGCATGCCTATCATTTATCGTCCAGGTTCGGAGTGAGCTTTCTGAAGATTACAGGGCGAGGCCCAGCGTTGTTGCAGTTAACAGAAACCCGTTCTGTGCGGCCTGTGGGTTGCAGGGTCAGCAGCGTTGCGGTGACAGTGAAGTGGGCCTTATCGGAAGGGGAACTCACAGGAGGCTGCCCTGGGACCCTAACCACTGTCCTTGTGTGTGTCCTGACAATGTTATCTGTCCTCTCAGTGCGGAGTATCAAATGTCTGTCATGAGTACAGAAATTAATTTAATGTCACCTGAAGACATGCAGTTAATCTTTTAGAGGTTTTCATAATACCTTTACAGAAAGAGTTGCCAGTTTGGCGGATTTGGATTTTGGGGTTTAGAAGAAGATAAGGGAAATTAATTTTTCATCAGGGTTAATACAAGCTAGCAGGGCCACAAAAGCTGAGAAAAATGGTTGGGGAATTTGTCAAGTGTTGTCACTCTAGAATAATGCTGCTTAAGGTCTGATAGGTGTAATCAAGAGTTGAGATTTCTATAGCGAGGGATTAATCACTTTGCTCACTAGCGAATGCAAGTCAGTGACACCACTTCACGGGGCTTAAGAATGAAAATAAGATTTGATCTGTCAAATCGCGAGAAGCCCTGACAGTATCAACGGGCATTTTTATCTGTGCATTTGAACCATTTGTTATAAATAAATTTGTCCTGCTAATGTTGGTGGCTACAAACCTCATTTTTTGGTAACGATTAAGCTGATACAAAGTGTTCCCCTAGGCTAACTTAATTCAGGTAGTAGCTCTTTTATCTAAAAAAGAGAAACTACTTGGAACAGGCAGTTTTACAGTATTCACTAAGAGAGACTCGTTTGTGAAGACAACCCGCAGAATCTTTCTGGCTTGGTCTAAGATAGGCTGAACTTTTTCACCTCATCTGTGTTTAGAGGAAATGGCAGACTCTTAAAATCACTACACACGCTGCTGTGCAGGGAAAAGGAAAGGGAGCCGGCTCACCTACAGAGATGGGCTTCCACAGCGCTCTTTTTTGGAAGAGGACATCATCTGCCATCCACAGGCGACCGGTTATTCCTTACGCTACCATTGGCAGGTTTCTGAAGTTCCCAATTTGAGGTCAGCGGTATTTTCAAATGTGCATAGCGAAGTCCTGACGATTTCAGGATCTGTCGGCGCGTGACTGTTTGTAGGAGTTGCCGAAGGTTCCAGGTGCATGGACGCGTTCTCCTTGCCTGCTGTCTGGGTCTGCGTGTGCGCGAGGGTGTTTGCAGTATGTGCCTGCCCGGAACCCAGGCATGAGCGCATTGGTGACTTCCCACATGTCGACTGGAATAATTCTGGAACGTAAGAATTAGCTTGTCACTGTGCTGACTTGAAAGAGGCTAATAGTGCTTGTTGTTGAAACAAGGAAACCTCTCCATTTTTCTTACAAAACGGAATAACTTCTGTGGAAGCCCTGAGCGCTCAGCTGTGTGGTTTAGAAAAACACACACATGTCAGTATAGGGACCCTTCACGCGCTTGCAGGAAGGCTAGTCTTTTTTGTTTCAGCTTTTGCTAAAAATGATTCTGTTCAGTTACAGTCCTCCCCTAGAAAGCAGCGTCCGACTGCAGGCAACAGGAAGTCCCCACTGGTACCGCGTGACCAAGGGGATCAGGTTTTTCATTTGTACAATGAAGATAATAGTATTTCCCTTGAAGGAAAATGATGTCCTTTCAGAACCCAGTACACTGCTTGTCACGTTGCGGACGGTCCAGAGACATGAGCTCCACCCACCCTCCCGACAGTGGATGTGTTAATTACACCAAAACTCTCCGTGCTCGGGGTCCCGGAATGCCTGGGAAATTTCTGTTACAGAGTTTATGACGTATTTACAGCCATAGAAGGTGTACAGAATGGCCTCGACCGGGAACCACTCCAGGGCTTCCCTCGCGCCGCCTCCCACTTCCCAGTAAACCACCGATGGGAACGGTTTTTCCTGAAAGCTAGGCAGCCGTAATCCCTGCCTGAAACGTCCCCCTTTCCGTGTGCGTTGCTGCCTCAACAAGTGTCAACCCGCCTGCTCTGTTCTCTCTTCTGACGATGCTGTGGGGACCGGGGCCTCCCGTGGGGCTCCCCTTCCGGCCAGCGAATGGGAACCGAATAGCAGCAGTGATCGCTGCTCTGCAGAAGCACCGAGCGCTTCGTGGCCAGGGGAGGAGAGAGCAGGACAGGCGGGGGGGACCACAGAGACCCCGTGGCCCGGGGATTGTGCCCTGGGGCCAGAGCGGTAGGAGATGAGGTGCACACCCGAAGAAACGTCATCATCGGTTCTTTTCAGGTGATTTCGTAGAAAACCTTTACACCATGACTGGGATGGTTTCTTGGTGTCACAAAAGCTTTCATTCTCCACTCTGCATAACGAGAGTTAAGTTTTTCTCTTGACAAATGAGGAAAAAAGCAGCTTTTGTGGTACCTGTTTTTCCTAAAGTTTGGGAAGCAAGCCTACTTTAAGAAATAAACTTTTCTTGGAAGGAAAATGAAAGCTCATAACTTTGTTTTTCAGGGATTTTATTTGACATTAACGTCTCCTCTTCACAGAGTAAATGACCACCGGCCTCTTGCCCGATATAACAGCGAAGAGGATTTTTATTATTTGGGGTGTTTCTTGACTGAATGTTACGCTCTCAGTTCCGTTCCCAGTTTAGAAGCCATCGGGTCGCCTGTGTTGATTTTATCATCCAAATAGGTGTACGCGTGGGCATCGTCCGCCTCAAGGAAGGCAAGTGATAGTATCTTCCCTTGGTGCGGGCTCTTCTTTGTACGTTAAAGTTCACTGTGTAGATCACGTGTTTAGTTTGGGCTTACGAAAGAAAGAAACGACGACCGTGTTCGTTCTCTTTGTCCATCATATACGTGGACATCATCCCTTTTAGGCTGAATGTACCAGCGGGTTATCTGTTCCGCCATGTGGCGTTGCTGCTGGACGCGTCCGACAGTGCTGCCGCCTTGGAAGGTGGCCCCGTCCATGTCACGGTGACGCTGCGGGAACACCCGTGTGCTGACGGGCAGTGGCTGTAACCTCGAGGTCCTGATGCTGCCGTCTTTCTTCTAGCACGTTGAGAACTTCTGTTTTTAAAAGTATGATTCGCTATTTACTGACCCATTCAGTAGACAACCTTCGTATCTTGGATACGTACAAGAAATTTCGGTTTGGTGAACAAAACAGGATGATGGGGTCTAGACTCCGGTCTCTGTAGGTGCTCGCGGGATAGCGGATGCTCCGGAATCCGCAGACTTCCCCTTGCCGGGTAGGCTCCCAAGGAACTTACTTGGCCCCCTGAAGTCCTTCAGGTTTTCGGTGTCCAGCCAGCCTTGCGTTCCTGGGGTCTGCTGCTTGGGCGTGGGGCGCGGTCCCTTTTCTATGTGGGTGGGTCAGGCCGCTGCTGTTTCGGGGGGTCTTCACATACGTTTGTGCGGGTGCTTTGGTGGCGTCTTGGGCGCTTGTGTGTGGGTCGTGCCGGCCTCACGGGGGACTGGGAAGGTTCCTCCTCCTCTCTTCTCTGAAAGAGGCTTCTGAGGTTGGCCGTCGTCTTCCTGACACAGTGGTTTTTCTTTGCAGGAGGTGTTCCGTTACCAATTCAGTGTCTTCTCAGATTTTCAGATTTTCTTTTTACTCTTGAATTGATTTGATGTTTTACATTTCTCTCGGAGTCTGTCCGTTTCACCTCCGTGGCCTGACTTGTTGGTATAAGGTTGTTCATGACATCGTTTTTCAATTCGGTGGGGCCTGTTGCGATGCCTGCTCTCTTGTTTCTGATTTTGGTCATTTGTGCCCTCTCTTCCTTTTTCTTGATCAGTTTAGTTAGAGGTCATTGTGTTTTTTGATCTCAGAAATGCAACTTTTGGTTTCATTGATTTTTTTTTTTTTTTTTTTTTTTTTTTTTTTTTTTTTTTTTTTTTTTTTTTTTTTTTTTTTTTTTTTTTTTTTTTTTTTTTTTTTTTTTTTTTTTTTT